>VWZZ01004390.1:103603-148709 GCA_013399095.1 Psophia crepitans
AAATCCCTTCCCCGCCAGAGTGGTCAGGGCTGGGGACAGGCTGCCCAGGGAGGGGGCAGTCCCCGTCCCTGGGGGGTTCAAACAGCGTGTGGCCGTGGCACTGCGGGACAGGGGGCAGGAGCCATGGGGGGGGGGGTGGGTTCATGGTTGGACTTGATCATCTCAGAGAGCTTTTCCAGCCTTAAAGATTCTGTGATTCTATGACATATAATACATTAATAATTCAGGTGATCAGCCAAAACCAGAATTAAAATGCACTCAGGAGTGTTTCCAACTCAAAGCATTACCAGTATTTGGTAACTGTAGGAGTATTTGATAGTGGAAACTGAAAAGAGGCAAAGCAAAGTCAACTGCATGTTGCGCAAGCAATGAGCTACCAGCGTCAGCAAGGAAAGATGAGGCAGGTACCGCCTGGATCAACATCATCCCAAGGAGACGGGTTCAACACTCTTCATCTGGCAGTTCACAAACAGACGTATACTTCTTTTGTTAACAGCTTTTCTTGAAAAAAATCAGTGTCAAGGGGTTACGGGGTGCCAGCTGAAAATGAGAGCTGCTGCATGAGCCCGCCCAGCTAGAGAAAAAGCCAGTGCCAGTGTGACACCGTGCAAACCAGCTCGGAACAACAACAGAGGCCACGCGCACCCAGTCACCGCTGCTTCGAGCAACCCTTAAATGAGCCGGTTCAGAGCTACGCGCTGCTACAACAGGAGAGCAGGAGGCCCCCAAACACGCGCTGTCTGCAAGGTATGGGTCTGCAAAAGCATCCTCTAAGCTCAGCTCTTAAGTCCCAGACAGGACCGATACCTCAGCAAAACGTTCTGCTCAAGCAGGACCAAATGCAAACACACAAGCGCAAAGTTCTCCTGCTGCTTCACCAAGACGTTTAGTTCTGCCCTGAGAACTGGCTGGTGCCGTCGCTTGGCTCTCACGGCTCTCCTCCCCCTACCTGGGATAAATAACAGCTCTGTCTTAACGAAGAGGCCGCAGCACGGTGTTACTCCGAGCATTTCAAGAGCGCCGCTGAAGCGCCCCCGTTATGATCAGGCGTTTGCCCGCGGCTGCGTTCGTGGCGATGGCTTCAGGCAGGACGGACACCGTTAGCCCGCTGGCCCAGCGCGTTCCCGCAGCCCGTTAGCTCGTTGTTAGACAAACCCAACTACAGTCTGGGCTCCCACGGGAGAATTACAGACGTTACGTGAATGAAAGGTTCCTGCGGAAACGCTAAACCGACTTAACGTTACAATGACACCAGTATAATGGAAACCAGTCAGGAAAAGAAAATATTTAGAGAAAGGGCTTCATTGTGGCTGCAGCAGAAAAGCAAATGTTGTCATTAAGCAGGGGTGGCACTTCTTGCTTTTAAATGTATCTTATTTACACACAAGGGATTTAGAGCTGTCATATTGAGAAATACGCACTGTGTTACAGACGGCGGATGTGCCAACGGGCTGCGCAGACAGCCTGTCACCAGCCCCGCTGAAAGGACGGGCGCTGGAAGGGTGCCCGCAGAAGGCAGCGACAGAGGCTGCGACGGAAGCTTTTGAGGAAAGAGGAAAACTAAGCATCAGATAACCGCTTCAGCAGGCCCCTCCAGGCCCTGTTTGGGAGAATAATCCAGAAGCGCCGCTGTCCAGACCACAGCGCGGTAGTGCAATGGGCTCGTTACTCTGCCAGCGCCAAAGCCCACGGCATTAAGTACCGGAGCATCCCTCCGACAGACGGGATGGAGACGGACGGTCCTTTCCTGAAGAGCTTATGCAAATCTAAACCTGTAAGACGACAAAACCCGAAACGCTGAAACAAATTAATTTCTGTTTTTAAAATAGACTATTCTTTAAGGACAGCCTGGAGGAAAAAAATAATCCT
This sequence comes from Psophia crepitans, assembly GCA_013399095.1. NCBI lineage: Eukaryota > Metazoa > Chordata > Aves > Gruiformes > Psophiidae > Psophia > Psophia crepitans. Next base: position 105,473 of record VWZZ01004390.1, read on the forward strand.
TTGAGAAGTCCCAGTGTTGACATACAGCTTGAGGAGTGGCGGGGTCAGCCCCAGCCGGCAGCCGCTCCTCACCCCTCCCCTCCGGTGGGATGGGGAGGAGAATGGAAAAACAACCTTGTGGGTTGAGATAAGGACAGGTTAACAGGGTAACAAAGGAAGAGAAGAATAGTAATAACATAATACAGTATGTAAGTGATGCACAAATACAACTGTTCACCACATGGAGGGAAAAACCCCACCTGCCCCCGACGCCCAGCCTGTTTCGGAGCAGCGATCCCGCCTCCCGGACAGCTTCCCCACTACATCCGGAGCAGGACGGTACGTGGCAGGGACCATCCCTGGGGCCAGTCCAGGTCCGCTGTCCTGGCTCTGCCCTCCAGCTCCTTGTGCCCCTGGCAGGGCCTGGCAAGCTGAAAAGTCCTGGCCTTGGTGCAGACACAGCAACTACCCAGCAGCAGCTAAAAACATCGGCGTGTTACCAACGTTATTCTCATCCTAAATCCAGAACACGGCACTACACTGGCTACTGGAGAGAAAGTCAACTCTGCCTCAGCCCACAACCAGGACAAGGAGTAAAGGGAAGAGGGATGCTAGCAGGAAACCTGAATCCAGTGGCTGGATGAACGAACACCTTCCGTTACTTCCCGTTATTCCCCTCGACATCGGGTCCCCAGCCCCGCACCAGCCAGGGCACCTGCTCCAAGCGCAGCCCTCAGAACCCCGCTTTTTATACATCACTCCCAATTTTAGTTGCAGTTCACACAAGTAGCAGCACAAAGGCCCAGTCACATTTTAAATGCTGATAATGTCTGATATGTTTTGGTTATAATCTCAGCTGCCTCCCAACATTAAAAGGTAAAAATAATTTTCCGGAAGAATCTGGGGCAGCTCCTCCAATGCCAACAACAAAAATGAGAAGCTGAAATAAATCCTAGAGATGGATAAGGGATTAAATGCAGATTGCATGCACAGCCCTACATCCAACGTTTCCTAACTTTAAGCGGCAAAGTCAAAATTAGAAAAAAAAAATATTACAGAAGTTTGCAGGCCTAGTTTATAAAAGAGACACACAGCTTCCACCAGTGAGAGAAATCTGCGGCATCACAGTTGCCATGACTCCCAAGGGAGCTGTATCACAAAGCTGGTACCTATTTTAGCAGTCCACAGAGGAGCTGATGCATCTCGGAAAGCCGTCCTGTTATTCCAGAACACACACAGCGTTAGACTCAGGAGCCTGGCTACAGAGATTTCAGGTCCTGAACTTCAGCAAAAGATCCTCCAAATACCTGCACGCGTTATTCCGATCCTAGATCACCGACTGCCCACCACAAAGGAAAACAGCCCATACGGGCGGATACTGGACGTTGCAGAGGATGAGCTCCACAGCCCTGCCTGAGAAATACAGGTGAAGTGGCGGCCGAGTTCTGGTGACAGGTGAAAACACAAAACCTTTGAGCAGTGACCTGCTACCTTACCGGGAGGATGAACGGGCACGTACAAGGTCTGTACAGCCCCACGGCCCAGTCTGGGCTACAACCCTCCGAGCGATCCCCTGGGCCCCATCAGCTCCTTCTCTGCCCAGTAAACAAGCACACTCATGTTCACGGCTTTGAAATCTCAACACCTTCCCTTCACTGATTTCGGGCGTTACCTCGTGTTCAGCTGATGCCTGGGTTCGGTCTCCCCTGGGACCCGGCCTACGGCACGTCCACACCAGTTGTGCCAGCGCAGGGATTCAGCCCGGGTTTTGCTGGCGTTTGCAACTCACCGCACGGCTGCTGCGTTGCGAGTGGGGCAGCGGGTGGCACGGCAGCGGGGCCTCGGTGACGTGTCTGGATGGCAAAGCAGATCTGCCCCCCTGCTAAGAGCTCGACTGCAACTCAGGCTTCGTCCCTCAGCCCAGATGCTGCGCGGTCACCGCGAGGCTGCCCCAAGCGATGCCGGGGGCTTAAACTGCCATAGGAACACATCAGCCAACGTCTCCAAAACCAGCTCAGTCATTCAGAGCCTCTCTTAAAAAACCCAAGCGTGAGCTTACGAAGTGCTGAAAGGATGAAAGGAGCTGAGTATTAGTAAAGTCCTGGGCAAACTTAGGTCAGGCCAACGTATAGATGCAAAGTATGTACCGACTTACTCACACACTGATGTGCTACTCTGAGCCAGGAACCCTTCAGGTCCGTACGCACTTTACCTGTGCAAAACCTTCAGGAGGAGCTTTCCTTTTTTGCATGGATCTGCTGCTAAAACTCTGCCCCCTTGAATACAGCAGTCAGCAAAGGAAAAGAAAGATTTCCAGCAGACAATGGAAAAGCTTTAAAGAATTTTTTTAAAAAAAAAAGATGCTGCCTTTAGCTTTCCCTTTATTTTGTTGCATCATGCACCAAAGAACATTACTTCTGCAGGCACAAGTTCATGCAGAGAACACCACTTTCACTAAAATAGAACTACTTCAGGTTATGCAACACTCATTAAAATTACAAAACCTCTCAAAATCCTGACCAGCATGTTAAGGCGCACTCGAGCTCTATGTTAAGTTAGTGGCTGCATCATGCAAACTGGCAGCAAGGAACTCCGCAGAAATAGGAACAGGAACAAACTTTCATGCCTGATGACAAGGCAGAAACCAGGAGCACCCAAGGGCATGGATAAACTTTCCCAGCCCGCTTCAGCAGGCTGGATTTCACAGGGAACGTAATTCTTTCTGAGGAGGGTTTGGAATGAGCTGAAGTACAGGAATATTTTCTTATTGCGTCTCTATCCATACGATATTCTCTATTTCAAAGTTCCTAACAGCTTCATTAAATTCTATGAAATTAATTCCATCTCATTTCCTAGGAGTCCAGGGATCTCATTCCCTGGACAACAGCCAGGGCAAACCCTCCACACCGCTTCCCAGTCCATCCATAGTCTCAACAGAGAGATAAAGTCTTAAAATCTACAGCAGCCCCGCTATTGTTTTGCTACAGCTCTGCTGTAGTAGGTTGTGATTCCAGAAGGAAGCACGTGTTGTAGATGCAGCAGTTCAAGGTCGCTTAAGATAAAGTCATTAACCAACCGCAGGAGGAAAAGTAGATGGTTGCAGTCAGCCTGAGGTGGGATTAAACCCAAACCCTGCAACACGACAGCCAGCGAGACCGCTTCCTACCCCAGAAACACCCCGTTTATGCAGCGCTATTAAGCGATCACGACGACTCCCTGGTGCAGCGCAGATGGAGGTCGCTTTCCGGCTCAGATGACAAGAAGCTAATGTAACTCAACACCGAAAAGCGCAAGTGTCCCTAAATATTCTATGAGAGATATGTAAAATTAACTCTGAATGAATAAAAACCCTAGTCATAATCAAGAGGTCTGGAGTGCAGACCAAGCTGTCAGTCCCTCAGACCCTGGGAATTAGCTCGGTGAGACAGGCAAGCAGAACTCACAGCCTTTCAGGATCAGCCAAAAAACCGGTCATGCCACACTCGCTTGTGCCACACAGGATTAACGATTACGTATTCATGCCAACGCACTGACAAACAGCGAGGTCTTGCACGCAAGCTGTCTGGATTACTGCTGCTAGCCCAAACCGCACACACACACCTTTGTCTGGCCTCTGCCGGCTCGTACCCGCGGGTTTCAGCTGCCTTTGTGTCTCTCGGCCCGGAGCGGCAGACCTGGCTGGCAGAGGTGGCACCCCTCTTGACTTTGTGGGTCTCATGTAGCCTCTTAGCTGTTCCGCTGCTTTAACTCTCTCTTTCTTTGCCTCCTTCACACCTTTCTGCTCATGTTCTTCTTTTTCTTTAGTTGTGGCTTGAGGTTTATCTACTTCAGGCTCCAAGGCCGGGGTGTCCTGCAGGTGAGCTTCCCCACCGCCAGCAGCATCCTCACCTGCGGGCTGAGCAAGCCCTTGGCTGTTCTCTTGAGGACTCAGCGTGGCTGGTGGAGCTGCTGTAAGATTTGAACCAGCAGCCTCTGCTTCAGCCGCTTTATCGTCCAAACCGCCCGGGTAGTTCCGTGAGCTCTGCTCACTCCGCCTGCCTCCGTCCTCAGCTTTATTCTCCACCAACGCTTCTGCCCCAGCCGGCGCCGCGGCTGCTTCTGCTCTGCTCTCTGGTACCGCTGCAGGATCTGGGGAAACAAATCCAGCGCCCTTCTCTTCAGAAGGGACAGTTGCTTCTACTTTCTCCGTCCCTCTGGCATCTACAGGAGCTGGTCTGTGTTTTGGATCTGCCACCTTCTCAGGAAGGTCTGGGGAAGAGCTGTCAGTGTTGCGCTTTTTATCAGTGGGTCTGATTTCTTTATCGTCCCCCTTTGCCACAGGAGAAACGTGAACTTCATCCTTCTTTGATTTAATGTCCCGTTTAACTGAACGGTCCAAAGCAAGCGGTTTCCCCGCTTCGCTCCCATCCTGGGCCCCGGCCTCCTTGGGTTTACTGTCTTTCTTCGAACCCTCTCTTCCAGGCTCTTTCTGGCCCAGATCCATCAGTTGCTCACCAGATTTCTGCATCTCTATCTCCTTAGCACCAGACCCAGGCTCGGTGCTGCTGCTCTCTGCTACTGCTCGAGGAGGGGGCAGCCCCCTACTTCTCGCACCCTGATCTGTCTGCTCTGGGGACCCAGAAGAAACGTTGCTGGTGTTACTGGGGCCAGTCGCTGCAGCCTGAGCAAAGGGATCAAAGTCGCTTCCTTTATTACTCCAAAGCATTTGAGGGTCAACGGGAAAGTTTTTAATATTTCTGTTTTCATCTACAAAATCCATGTCCTCCATCCCATATCCCACCTCGCATCCCACCGGAGGCTGCGCTTCTCTCCTGCTCGGTTTCGGCTCTAGGGAAACGGGCTGCCCGGAGGCGGCTTTAGCCTTTTTACTACTCCCATCGTGACCCCTCTTTTTAGATCTCTCAGTAACTGTGGCCAAACTGTGACCTGCCGCTGCGGGATGCTCTGGGGTGGGAAGTCCACCCCCCCTGCTACAGGGAGTGGGACTTTCTGCCTCAGGTTTGGCACCTGCAGGAGTAGCACACAGCTCGGCACCCGCGTTAGGCTCCAGAGGACACGGCTGCCGCACGCTGGCCTCCGCCTTTTTGCATTTCGCTTTATCACCTGCGGGTGATTTTCCTGGCTCCAGGGGGGCAGCAGGAGCCTGTACCTCAGTAGTATCAGTCAGGTCATCCAGCAGACGCGCTGACGTACTGGAATGAGTCTCTTTGCCTTTATCAAACGCCTGTGCCTGTTTAATACTTCCCACCTCGTCACCCGCTGCAGGGACCTTGTTAGCTGGACCCAGCACTACGCGCTGCTCCACACCACCTTCAGCCTCTCTGCCTTTTGCATCCCTGCGTCTTTCCGCAGGCTGGTCGGTCGCCAGCTCCCCGGCGGGACCGCGCGCCGCAGCTGCGCCTGCCCTGGCCTCTGGGAGAGGCTCGGCCGTGTCTAGGGCCTTATCTTTATTCACGGGCCGAGTTTCTGTAGTGTTGGCTATTTCTGGCTCTGCTGCCTCTATTCTATGACCCGAAAGAACCGGCTGATTGGAGACACTCCTGCTGCCAGCCTGTATTTCAGGCTTTTCCAGCACCTCTTTGGTTATTCCTGCCAGATGCTCCAGTAAAAGCTCTCTTTCAAAGCCAGACGCCTTACCTTTACCAAAGGGCCCTTCCTTTGCGCTTCCAGCCACCTCTTTGCTCGGAAAACTGCTTGTTGCCACCCCAGCATCCAGGACAGCTGCCTGCCCCCAAGGACCCGTTTCACTTTCTTTCCTTTTCCCATCACTACACCTCTTCCTAGGCCTGTCTGCCACCACCGCGGCGTCAGAATTCACCACGGCGGAGTCGCCCGCATGAGCGATTCCAACCTCTTTGCCTTTATTCACCAAACCTCCCTCCTTGGCTGGGCTGATGGTGTCAGCCACAGCAAGATGCTTTGCTTCCTCTCTCCTGCCCTCCAGCAGAAACGGTTGGTCTAAAGCACCCGAATCGGCCGGTTCGGTTTTTCCAACGCCTTCCTTAGGCTCCCCGGTTACCAGCTCCACGGGCCCCCGCGGTTTGGTTCCACCTGATGCGTGCTCCTGGAAGCACCCAGCAGCAACACAGCCCCCCTCTCTGCCTGTATCGCGAACTTCCTCAGTTTTATCAGACTCGTCAGGAAAACTGCTTGGCTCCATCCTACTCTCACGAAAAGGCTGCTGGGAAAAACTTCTTTCACCTCTTTTACTTCTTCCATCACTGCCTCTTTTTTTCAGCCTGTCTGCGGGGTAAGCGTGTGTAACGCTCCCCGAGGGATGTGCTCGTGCAGCAAAACCTCGGCCTTTGTCAGGGGCAGCTGTTTCTTTGAGAGTCTCATCTGTCCTCACTCCATCACTACGTTTGCTCACATCCTCCGGAAGCATCATCTGCTCAGAGAAGCTTTTGATTTTTTTAACTTTCCCTTCCCCACGCTTTTTTTTAGGTCTGTCCATCCCACATGCAACACTGGGATCTCTTCCAGTCTGCTGCTCTAACGCGGTAAATCCTTTCCCTTTGATTTTATCAGGGGAATCTGCTACCGTCGCTCTGTCCACTGCTTCAGCGGAGGCAGGACGCTCGGTTGCCTCAGACTCAGCCGGCAGAGGGAACGGCCGCTCGGAGAAGCCATCGGCCTTTCTGCCTTGCGAAGCCGTGAGTTCCGCAGGGTTTGGTGGAGCCAGTGGTGTAACAGGCGATTTAGTAGCATCTGTTGGGGTCCTCAGTGCTCCCTCCGAGGTACTGAAGCCAACGGCCACGCACTCGGAGGACACTGGTGTGGTTCCATCAGCTTCCTTCGGAAGCCCGTCCGACGGAGCCGCAGCCGCCAGCGGAGCGGGCTGTTGGAAGGACTCGTTTTCAAGCCCTTTGCTTTTGTCACAACTCCCTCTTTCCTTTGCGGGTTCTTCCAGCGGCCCGCTGGCCACCCGAAGCTCATGGCGGACAGCGTCGCTGGGTGCTTCACGCCTGGGAGATGTGCATTTACCCTCCGGATCTTTATCGGAAAGGAGCAGTTCTGGCGGTCTGGTCTCGAGAGGAGTCTCTCCTTTGCTTAGATTGACCGTGTCTGAAAGAGGTGCCGTCAGGTCAGCACGCTTTGACCCCTTGGACTCCCTCTTCTCATTTTTATCAAGAAAATCTCTTTCCGCAGGCTTGGTGGGCACCTTTGCTCTAACAGATTCCCCCACCTTGGCCTCGCCCGCCTGCTCCAAGGGAACCTCTTTTCTTTTGCCTTTAGATCGCGACGTCAAGCTGTCAGCTCTCATTTCCTCTGTCCCCGTGACATCTCCGTTCTTTGCATCCAAGACAGATCCTAGCGGCACGTTGGGTGTTTGGGCCTGCTGTCCTGGTGCTGGCACTGAGGAGGCATTTTGCTCATCCAGGATATGACTTCCAGGTATTATTTTAATGTGCCTGGGCATATCTGAAGCTTTGCTTCCCGAGGCAGCTGACTGCTCTTTGCGAGCTTCAGCAGGCGTTACGGGACAGACATCTGCTTTTTGCAATTCAACAGCAAATGGAGAACTTCTAGGAGCTTTTGGGACCGTTACACTTTCATCCCAGAACTCCACTGTTCTCGGCAGCTGGTTTCTCTTCTGTTTCGGTTTCTTTTTCTTTTTCTTCACAATGGCCAGGGAACCTTCCAAATCCCAGCTCTCCCTTGGTACGTCTCTGCAGCTCTCCGCAAACTCCGACAGCACGCTGGATGGCTGCTCAGCTGCCTTTCTATGCGAGACCCTAGTGCGAGGGGATGGTCCAGCACCACATCCAAGTTCCACTACAGAACAGGGGTCTACTTTTGGGTCAGTACTCTTCTGGTGAGGGAGACCTATTAGACGTTCCTCTGGTACATCTGTAATAGGCACCGGTGCAGGTTTCGCTCTGCCAAACCTGCGTTCACTCGATTTGTACGCTTGCCTTATTTGTGCGGTAGGTAGACCTGGAATACAGGAAGCCTGCTCAAACATCGAAGCAACTATTTGCTTTTAAAAAAATAACAAAATATACTCTACATGTGATTTTTTAGCCATCTAAAACAGTCCATACTGTCATGTATATATATATATATATGCACATTTTTCCAGCACTGGTACCACACTAATTCTAAATCCACCTCAGTAGGGCTGGGATAGACTTGGACACGCAAAACCTATTTAAACTACTACCGATAAACACGTCAACGCTAGGTAAAAATATGTAATTCCTGCTACATGCTCTTACCCCACCGAAGAGCAACAGTTCTCATAAGGACATGCCATCTCTTTTAAAAGATGCATTAAGGATCCATTTTGTCTCAGCCAGACAAGATAACAGCTACACTTTTTATATCCCTAGCTGGCGTCCTTCCAAAGTGTGAAAATACCAGTTTAGTGGAAAGCTGAGCCCAGAGAGAAGGGGCGGGAGGGGGAAGGGGGGCAGAGGAGCTCAGTTTCCCCCAGCACCCAGGGTGGAAGCAGCGCAAGGCAGAACCCCCGTACCAGAAGTCACTGCCGCGCTCCCTGACAGGCAGCACGAGGTTTCCTTAGCTACAAGCCGCTGACTTCAGAGAGAGCATCAGTCGCTCATCAGCCAGCCCTGGGCCACAGATGAGCCTCCGGTCACCAGCGTAAGCAGTGACAGCTCACGGGAGAGGCTGGGTTAGCGGAGCAGGGAAAAAATATTACTTTTTCCTGTGGTAATTACAAAACTCAATTTGGAAGGAGGTTTTCACTAGGAATATTGTAATAAGAATTAATGGTCCTTTTTAATACCCCCCCAAAAAAAGAAAAGCTAGCAGTACTGGCAAGAAGATGGTGAGCTTTTAAATTCTGCAGCAGAGGAGACACAAACCAGCCCCAGCGACAAAGTACCAGCAGCACCCGCGTTTGGGCTTTGAGTGCGGTGAACGCGGTGGGGAAAGATGATTTAAGAGGGCAGGGCACGGAGGCAGAGAGGAAGCAGAATCGCCCGTGAATGCGAAGACCCGCACCGCTGCCTGGCGCAAAAAAGGGTTCGGCTTGCTCGAGTGGCAACGCAGCCAGCAGGAGAAGGTGAACAGTGCACAGAGGGTATTTCCATTCTAAAACTGAACTGTTATTTATATTCTACCTGTGGGCTCGGGCAGGGTTTTGTCTTGCTGAGGTTCTGCGTGTTGGACATGGTTGTGTTCAGCCGCCTCCTTTTGTTTCTCCGTAACAGTAGCATCGGCAGCAGGAACAGATTTTTCCAGAAGGAGGTCTGTATTGTCTAGTGCAATGGCTTCTGTTGCCTCTGCTGGCACTGAAATATGAAAAACACGAAGAGAACGCTCCAGTTCTTTTGCGTACAGACAACCTGCAGGTTAAAAGCAAGCCCCGAGAAGGGTACAGGGTGTAGTTTTATTTTTACCAGGGATGAAGGCTGTAAGGTACGGGAGCCTGCTACCTGTTATCTCCTCGCAATCCCATTTCAAGCAGCAATTTTGTATTTTGGCAGACATGCCAAGGCAGAGGCAAAACATGGAAACACGGGGTTTAAGCACAAGGGGAGGGTTTGGGGGTTTTTTGTTTTGGTTCCCCCCCCGTTTGTACTCAGGTGAAATCAGACTGTACCCTTTCCCACGAAATTCACACCCAGAATACGCTCCGTCACCAGTCCGGAGCCCCACCTAACGCTAATCATCCCGTATTCACACAGGCCTGAGAACGCAGTCATGCAGGCGCTACAGAATTCCGAGCTACGCGTAATTATACCAAGTTTTAATTTGTCAGACATAATTACATCGGCGAACAGTTCTGCACGTAATTAATGTTGTTGAAGTTTTCAATAGACATAAAAATTACGAAGATGTTGGTAGGACAACTACGGACGAGGAGGAAAAAGACAAGTTGTTGGAGAGTCATGTCAGGCGTCCAGCCTACCACCTAGTCACAGCGGTGCCCGTGTTTGCACACACTCGCAGCCTCCTGGAGATCAACCTTCCATCGCGCTGTCCTTGCCGGGGACAGGGGAGCAGCGCCTGCGAGAAAGCACCCGGCTGGCGGGGCGGGATTAGCTGACGGGAAGCGCCGGCCCCGGTTTCCTCCCGCAAAGGTTTGCGTGTCTCACCTGCTGGTTCGGCCAGACGGTTGGTCTGTTGGGGAGGGTGCTGCTGGCGGGGGCTGGGGGGGGCTCCCCTGGCGTCCCCCTTCTCCGAGAGACCCACACAAGCTTCTGCGATTCGCGGCTCCCGTTCCACGCCTGCCGTCGCTTCTGCAAACGGAATGCAGAGAATAAAAATCTCGTATTATTTTTTATTTAGATCAGATTAAGCAAGATTAAAAAAAAAAATCACCTCCTCACCTAATTCTTACCTTCTGCAAGAAACCAAAGGTTTCCCTCACTTTCGAAACAGCGGAAACCTGCTCGGCAGGACCACCTTCCCGCAGCTCTCCCCCCTGCAGGCCCAAGGGCCGGGCTAAGGCGCCTCCCCGTACTGCCCAAATTTACACTTTCATTCACCCCCCAGCCCCTCCCCGCTGCCACGGTCTAGCAGGGGGTTTTGTTAAAACTTCTCTCTTTGGAAATTCATTCCTATCGTTAAACTACAGGGTAAGAAAGAAACCGTCTCGTCCCATCCACACGTGCTGCCTCTGCCCAGTCCTACTGCCTGGATTTTGACAGTAATTTTTCAGTCGATTCAGAAACCGTATTCAGGGTAAGAACCTTTGTTTGAAACGACTGTGTCCTACAGGGTCTGCGGAGATTTCGGTGTAAGCTGGGGATGACAGCGATACAAAACCAAGCGCTAACAGGGCTGAACTAAAATGTCTCTATGGTTGTCCTAAAAAACATCTCACTGCTAAGCTCCAGCTCCCCTCCTGCAGCTTCAGGCCCTTCCCCTTGGCCTGCCCCCCCCTGCCCTGCAACCAGCCCCTCTCCAGCTTTCCTGCAGCCCCTGCAGGCACTGCCAGGGGCTCCAAGGGCTCCCCGCAGCCGTCTGTGCTCCAGGCTGGACAAGCCCAGCTCCCTCAGCCTGGCTCCAGAGCAGAGGGGCTCCAGCCCTCGCAGCATCTCCGGGGCCTCCTCTGGCCTCGCTCCAGCAGCTCCGTGGCCTCCTTGTGCTGGGGCCCCCCGAGCTGGAGGCAGCACTGCAGGGGGGTCTCAGCAGAGCGGGGCAGAGGGGCAGAATCCCCTCCCTGGCCCTGCTGGTCCCACAGCCCAGGACATGATTGTGCAAGGCACAGCATAACCTTAACTACGAAAAAAAAAGCTTTTTTCTTGGCCTTAGGACCACGGCGACCCACGCAGCCATCACTACGTGTTACCAGGAGCGTGCTGCCAGCGCAGCGCCAGCTTACACGGCTGCCTCACTCCGCTTCCCGTGCCACTGCGGGCCTGCAGGAAGCTTTGGCCGTGCACGCTCACCTGCAGGAGGTTTGTCGAAAGGTGACTTGTCTTGCTCAGGAGAAGACTCGGATGTCATCAGCTCTTCAGACACGGCAACCTCGGTGTCGGCTGCAGAGACAGACTCTGGTTCTGCAGGGGCCAACCATGAATCCATGGTGGGAAGGGGCTTGGCTTCTGCTACAGGAGCAAACCCAGAATCCACGGCCTGATGATGGTTGACTTCTGCTGCAGGGGCAAACTCTGCATCTGCTGCCGGGGCAAACTCAGAATCCGTAGCTTGAGGAGGTTTCGTATCTGCTGCTGGGGCAAACTCCAAATCCACAGCCTGGTGAGGTTCCACATCTGCTGCCGGGGCAAACTCCAGATCCATAGCGTAATGGGACGTGGTGTCTGCGGCTGGGGTGAAGCCCGTAGCTGCCCCTGGGGCGCATGCGTCACTGACAGCGTTAGGAGGCTGGGCTTCAGGCGCAGGAGCAAACCCAGCCTCCGCCGCCGGCACAGCGCTGGCTCCTGCTGTAGGTGCAAATCCAGCATCTGGGGATGGAGGAGGTTTGGTGTCTCCTGCAAGATCGGGCCCAGCTTCTTCCACAGAAACGGACAGGACATCTGAGGCAGGCACACAGGCTGCATCTGCTACAGAAACACAGATCACAGAAATCAACAGACACCGGAGTGTCAACACCGACAGTGTGGGTTTATGAGCAGAGAAGACAGGGCTTTCGCTCCCTGTCTCCTGCTCCTTCAGCATCGCTTCCTCCCCTCCCTCACGCCAGCCACTCAGGCTGTACCAGTCTTTGAGTCCTCAACGCACCCAACTGTTTCCCCACTGCAGCTTCGCGCTGTGCTTTGTGTCCTCGACTGCAGCGCCGGACGTCCCTGCGCTGGCGGGGATCGGCCACGGTGCGCTGTTTTTGTTTAAAAACCACCCGATGCCACGTAGCGGGCAAGAGCCCGGAGCTGCTGGGTCCCCCGTGAGCAGCCCAGAATATATTCAGATATTCCCACATATATTCCAAGAGCACACACACAGCCATCACACTGAGGGGGTTTTCCTGTACAGCAGGACACAGAACCTTGTGGTGTCACCTTTACTGGCCCAGCTGCCTATCCCAAGAGCCGGCAAAGTCCCGCAGCGTTCCAGAGCCACAGGCGCTTCAGTTTACACGCGGTTTGTGCCGTTCAGGGGTGGCACGGCGCTGCGCCTCGAGCGGCAGCGTCGGCACTCTCGGCTCGGGGGACGCTGCCAGCCAGCGAACCCCCCGCTGCCCTGCATCCTTCCACGCCCAGCTTGGCCTCGTCCGTTTTTTAACATAATATCGACCAAACGCTGAGTTGTTGGCGTCAAAATAACCTTTGTCAGTTCACAGCACAACCAAACCTCTGCATTTAAAGTTCACGTCTTCATAAAATCCCCTCACAGGAGTTTGTTTCCGTCAGTTTTAGCTGAACGTTTCTGCTGCCTAGAGGCAAGTTCTCACCAGCTCCCCAAAGCCCGAAGTTTCTCGCCCGCCCATGCTCTGCGTGGTGCCGCACCCTGACCCCGACATCCCAGCACGTTGCTGAGCAGATGTTAAAAAAAGAAAATTTCTACTGATTGTTTGAGTCACATCTAAAAATATCCTCCCCAAACACCGGAAAAGATCTGAGATCTCGAATTAGATACTTAAACTGAAAAAGGAAAGAAATTAGGGAAATGGAAAAAGTCCCTTTCAGAACAGCACTTCAGGACCCACTTAGATAAAACCAACATCCCAGTGAACCAAACCAAAGCGACCCACCACGCAGCAGCCCTCAGCTGGGATTGCCTTTGTCTTTTTTCCTTTTTCCTTTTGAAGCGGTATGATGATCCTCTCCAAAATTAGAGTCTGTGATTTCACAGCAGAATAAGACAGTACAGAAACAGACATTAAAAGCGGTAGGGATGCTCCCTGGTGAATCACGGCAAGTACTGGAATGAAGCATAAGGAAACTGGGCAGACTGCTGAAAAATGTACCACGAGCCTGATGCTGTATGTAAACGGCGTCAAAACTCTCTTTTAAAGAGTCTTTGCAACGGGGAGTTCCTGAGGTGTTTGTATCCAGCACCAGGCTCATGGTATAACCACGTTCTTGACGCACCTTAATGTTTTCATGGAGCTAAACGTTTGAGAACATTAAGAATCATTAACTCAGTTACTGGGCTGGGACAGGAGAGCTGAAGCGTGGAGCTGACTTGCTCGTTCTCACCAAGACCGTTGAGGTATGGTAAGCCTTTGGCCACGATGGGATTTGTGAGTGCCTGGCCGCAGTTCCTTCAGAAGAGGCAATCCCATGTCCTTCCACCACTGCAGCTTGCCCGCGACAGGCCTGAGCCCACCACTAATCTTTACACCGGGGTGACTGTACCTGACACCGCACCTTTCGGTCCATGGGTAGCTTCAGCCTCTCCTGGGGATGCTGTCGCTGCAGCAGGAACAAAACCAGGAGCCGCTGCCGCAGGGCTTTCCGGAAAACTCGGCTTTATTGCTTCAGTCACTGTGGGGGGCACTAGGGATACGAAACGGAGTTTGATTAAGCGCTCAGAGGCCGCAGCAAACAGCTTTCTCTCCTGAGAACGTGACTGTGAATCACCCACTCCAGGTGCTGCCCGCAGCAGCAACCCTGAGGAGAAAGCTCCCCCACGGGTCGGGCAGAAACAGAATCAGGTTTTACTGTCAGTTTTCAGAAGACCAGCCTGTGCAGCTCTCAGGAAAGCACTCCGAGCTTGGGGGAAGCAGCTGCTGCGACAAAGCTGAGCAACGTGCTGTTACGAAGCGCCCCAGTTCTCCCCCGAGCCCTGCGTAGAGCCACCGGCTCCGGACACACTTCAGCCAGTGTTACACTACTCTCTTCTTCGCTTGCTCACCAAAACCGGCAAGAACGACCCCATTAGGGACGCAGTACTGTAACACCCATGCAACTGCAACGGAATTACGTCCCAGTGAGCTTCAGAGATGTAACTATCGCCCGGGTCTAAAGGTAATTGGACAGAATATGCAGGTTTGCAATTTGCTCCTGCGCGCAAACGCTCTAGACAGTTCCTGCAGATCCAATCAACATGATTTGTACCTGGCGGCTCAGCAAAGAAAGAGGCATCTGGTCCCTTCGCGTCATGCGGAGCTCCCATCCAGTGCTCTTCAGGCACTATGGAAAACAAACATGCTTAGTCCTGCCACTGCTCTGTTTTTCAGTTGAAGAAGACACTGCTGGTTTCTGAGTGCGTTCTCAGATCACTTCTCAGGCCCCTTCAAGAATGGTACCAGAACATCAAGTTCTTCTGTGGAGCGGCTGAGGGAACTGGGGGGGTTCAGTCTGGAGAAGAGGAGGCTGAGGGGAGACCTTATTGCCCTCTACAACTCCCTGAAAGGAAGTTGTGGCGAGCTGGGGGTCGGCCTCTTCTCACAGATAACCAGCGACAGGACAAGGGGGAACGGCTGCAAGTTGGGCCAGGGGAGGTTCAGGTTGAAGATGAGGAGAAATCTCTTCTCAGAAAGGGTGGTCGGGCCTTGGAACGGGTTGCCCAGGGAGGTGGTAGAGTCCCCGTCCCTGGGGGGGTTTAAGGGCAGGCTGGATGTGGTACTGAGGGACATGGGTTAGTGGGGAATAGGTGGTGGGGGGACGGTTGGACTGGATGATCCTGGAGGTCTCTTCCAACCTTAATGATTTGGTGATTCTATGATTCTGCTGCTAGTGAAAGCTTGCATCAGGGAAGGGTTATAACCAGCACTGACCCCAGGACCCAACAGAGCAGGCTCTCTCTTCAGTTCTTCCGGGCAACCTGCTCTAGGTGGCCCTGCCTGAGCAGGGACGTTGGCCAAGATGACCTCCGGTGGTCCCTTAGTGATCGCTCCAGTGATTGCCTTCTGCGATCTCCTAACCTCTTCAGAACATTCCCGCTGAACCAAGAACCGTCACTGCCAATAGGACACTTTCTAATCTTGACTCATTTTATGTATCCACTCCCCCACCAAGATTCTCCAGGACTAGGAGACCGAGTTCCCAGCCACGTACCCCTCAAACCCAGCCAGGAAGATGGGCCATGATGGCAAAACATCTGCTCCTTACCTGCTGTGTCTTGCAGAAATTCTGCAGTTGAATCCAGGCCAACGAAGGCTGACGGGTCTAGAGCCTCTGCGGGAGAATACAGGGGCCCCAAGAAAGGTTGTTCAGGTACCATCATAGATCCATGTGGTGCTGATGAAGTAACAGGCCGTTTGTTAGACCGCTCACCCTTACAAACCGCACTGTAATTATGTACACACACCTCAGTTTGTAACAGGGCACAAGACAGTCAGCACAGGCAAGTTACTGTCCCTTCTGCTTCTGCTCTCGTGAATCCTGGTTAATAATCGCTTCAGCTCTAACAGTCCAAACGCTGAAGACCACTGCATGGACAAAGTTAATGCCATCTGGTTTCTAGCCATGAAGACAAGGGCCACTGGTAACTCCTGCTTCAACTCAACTTGTCAAGATGTCCCATCTCCTCCTGCCTCAACAGACCTCAAAAAAACCTTCCTGGAAGTAGCTATTGGAACGGCCTTAGGCACACGCACAAAAAAAATTTAAAAAATCATGTGAAGAGATGGTGTAGTCTGTGCCCTTGGCAGCTTAATAGTTTTGGGTACATGAAAGTCAACAGAGAAAACCCCACAGCCTGACCCTCGGGGACAAACGCCAAGGAGGAACTCACCATGGATGTCTCGGGAAGCATCCACATGGTCCGTGAACAGCGGCACATTCTTCATGTCAGTAGGAAACGATAAATCAGGCAGATTCTCCCCTCTGTGCATGCTGAAGGCGTCTGGAGGGAGACAAGAACGAGGTCAGTGTCATCACGCAGGCAAAAGACACGGTATGGAGGAAAACTATTTTAAAAAAAAAAAAAAAAGCAGATACACCCGACGCCACTTCTGAGGGAAAGCTGCTCTGAGATTATTCGCCAGGGGCAAACGCCTTCGTAATTAGAATGTCAGTTGCCCAGACCGCTTCCGAGGGAAAAGTGACTACGGTTGGGATTACGACTGTCGCGTGGAGAACCGGTCTCCTCCTCTCGAGGAAGAAACATCTATTTCTGACCTGATGGGCACACGCAGCCACCAGAGTCAGGAACGACGGCTGAGCTCCGGATCAGTTAGCTCAACAGCAGACCACGCTCTCCTCCCCAAGAACAGCACGCAGGTATAAACTGAGCAGTGGGCCAGTAATTCAACTAAGTCAGAAGCCAGAGGGGCAAACCCTGCGGTCCCCATGTCCCAGGCAGATGAGCAGCCTTGGCCCTCGGCTCCAGGCCAGACGTGCTGCTGAGGCTGTCAGGACCTGGCGTGCGTTGGCTCTGTTCTGCTTTCGGTCCATGTGGATATAACAATGTCGTCTGCAGGAGACGGTACTTTAGCAGCTGAGGGTTCAGCAAGAGAAAATCCCTTTTCCCCAAGGTTGATGTTTTGTGTGCACACATCTCCCTTCCCCTTCCAGCATGGTCATTCAAACTGGACAGGACAGAGAGAACCACCACGCTGGGGTTTAGAAGATGCAGTACTTAACTGAAACGCTGTGAGTCAGAGAGCAGAGCGATGAGCTCGGGGAGAATGAAACAAAGGAGAGCCGACTGTCCCACCAGCGAGGCACAGTACTGTAATACAGCAAGGGCACGGCACCGCCAGGGGAAGGGACGCAGCATTCCTCTCGCAAACAGATTATTCTGGCCTTTACAACCCCTGGCCCTTACAACCCAACTTAAGAAGTAAAAGAGCTGCTGGTGGTCTACCCTCTGCCCAGCAGTGAGATGATGTAGCAAAAACGGGCGACACAGATTAAACTCTGTCTCTGCTCCAGAGGGAGAAGGGGGAGAAGCGGAAGGAGTTATGGCTCCACTTTTCATAGAACCACAGAACCCCCCGAGCTGGCACGGTCCCGTCCCTGGCCCGGCTGGCCATGCCGGGCTTGGTGCCCCCCAGGACACAGTTGCCCTTCCTGGCAGCCCGGGCACACTGCTGGCTCATGGTCACCTTGCTGCCGACCCAGCCCCCCCAGTCCCTCTCAGCAACCGGCTCCCATCTCCAAAGATCCTGCCCAGGCCCAAAGCGGGGCTGGGCCCTGCTCTAGTCCTGCATTCTGGGGACAGGTAAGCGATGCGGCTCTTGCCGGTGAGAAGGTGATGGTTCCAGCAGAACACACTGCCCTGAAAACGGAGAGGCGGGGGGGAGGGATGAACTGTGCGGCCAGGTCAGCAAACTACCAGGTCTTGCATTAAAGGAGCCCTGAACAGAATTATCTGCTTGCTCAGAATCTGCGCCTTGTCACGAACATGACGAAGCCAGAGGAGCACTAAGCCCCCCAGAATGTTGTTTCTGGACAGCTGGAGGTAAGAGGGGCAAAACATTTTGGGAAGTTTCTTTTCAGCCCGCTTCCACAGGCACTCACATCCCCTGCTGTGCAGAGACACGGCTCGAATTTGTCAGTGGCCGCGGGCTAATAGATCAGATTGCCGCAGACCATTCAGTAGGGACTCTGTGCTTAGAGATTTCCCTGCAGTTACAGTAACACCGCACGGTACGCTCGTGACTGAGGGCCCCGCAGCACTTCGACAGCTTGTTTGATTTTTATTCACTCTACATTACAATAACATCGTTAAACCCAGTCCTTTTAGCACAGGTAGCCCGTGAAATACACACGTCGAAGGTCTTGCTCCAAGCTGTTACGTTCCCAGGGCTGGGCACCACCGCCAGACCCTAACGCAGCGCTCGTAGCGTGTAACAGCCAAGTCCAGGGCGGACTCCGATGGGCTCGTTAAGCTGCTCAGGGAGGTGGCAGAACGTTCCAGCAGCTGAACCAAGCTGGCATCGCCCTCGTCCCCCACCGAGGAACTGCAGCAACACCGGCTGGAGACCCGTTACACCACTGCCCAGAGAATCCTCTCCTCGGGAGGGAAACCACCCTACCGTTTTCCAAACGGTGTGCATAAAAATATTTCATAAACCAGTAGACTTCTATGAGTCTGTTATTCCTGTTTTTCTCCTCCTGCTGACAAGTCGTTAGAGCCTGCCTGTCCTCTCGGGTCCCTCTGCTCAGCTATGGGCACCGACTCATCCCTAAGCAGAACCTCTTGTTTCCAGCAGTGCGGAGGAATACTGCCACACCAACGTACACGAGGCACCTCATGCCCGCACAGGGGATACATGAAACCTACGGAAACGTGGTTTCGTGCAGTAGGTAACCCACAGATTCACATTATTCAGGCCAAAAGAGTGCTGGGTGATGGGCTACGTACAGAAATTGCTCCTAATCAACAAGTTCTGTCACCCAGCTATCGAGCATGACGACATCACCATCCCATCCTTTGTCTCACAAAGCGATGGGAGGGCAAAGCCCAACCGCCGTGCTTGAGAAGGCAGCGGCTCTTTTGTTCCAGTCGGTTCATGAATCATTTCTTGCCCTTGTAACATATTACCTCTTCACAGGACCCCTCAGTAAAGAGGAGATTCAGATAGCAAGGAAAACAGTTTGGTAAGCAGGTCTAGAGCGCTCAGGAAGTGTCATCCTGCTCTGGCCAGCACCTCTCCCAGGTTTACTGCCTGGTACAACCTGGGCAGCACAAGCATTTCTCGTACCCTCAAGAGCGAGCACAGTAATTTCCCGTAAGCTTTCTCAAAAACGAGAGGAAACTGGGTGCAAGCTGTGGGTTGAAAGGGCACCTTCCTGCAGGGGTGAGTTACACAAGGTTCATCTAATTTTTACGAGAGGCAGCAGCCGCGCAGGCTGCCTCTGGAACAGACCGACCTGCATCGCAGGCGCAGTTACGTGACAGCTGGAACCGGCGTTGCGCAGCGCCGGGGAAGACCGGCTGCCAGCTGTGGGCAGTTCTGGCAGGGCTCGCACCCGGCGCCACGGTACTCGGGCGCGGTTAAGCCATGGGAGCCAACCAACCCTGCCATCGCCGGGTGAGCCGCGGCGGGGGCACCCGCTCACCCACAGCCTGTGTACTGTAACAGGCCGGAGCAGCAACTCCATTTTTAAGCAGCCAGACTCTGCTCCGGGCGAGCTGACGTGCTGAGTTAAGCCTGGTGTCAAGATGTGACGTGTTTTCGGAAAACGGAGCGACACATCCTAAAGAACGCAGGCGTGAGGACGAGGCAAGAGAATAAAACCACCCCTGGGGATAGAGGCTCGGACCCCGGCACGTTACACAACTGGTACAAGAACTCCTGCGAGTAATACAGCCATACCAGCCATCTCCACGGGCTTGAACGCGGGCTGCGATTCAAAGCACAGGTCTCTGTCATCCATCGGCCAGGAGTCGTTGCGATCGAGAAAGTCTTTGTACAGCATCTTTTCATCCATGATTTCTCCTGGGAATACTGAAACTGGAGAAGAAAATGACACAGTCAAAAGCAAAACATCAAGCTAAGATATTTAAAATCGATTAATTGCGTGATACAGAGGCCAACAGGTAACATCAGCTGTTGGCCAAACCAGAGACCGGGAATATTAATTTTTTACCACTTTGATCCCACTCTTCAAACCTAAGAAACAACAACGGGAACTTCTGCACCCTGATGCCCATGGAAGATCAAGCGGGGACTCGCACGTCAGAGCGCTCTCCTGTCTTCACGTGTCAGACATCTCACGCTAGCTTCTCACTCTCACCTCTAGGCAGATTTTCCGTCCACGTAAGAGCTGGAACCACCCTGACCTTGCGAGGCTGAGCAAAGCTTCCGGGTCTGTCAGTGCAGAAATGCTGCACACAACCTGCCCGTCAGGTCACAGCACAGAGAAGGGAACCCGCAGCCCCTTCCTCTCCTGCCCAGGCACCGAAGCCGACCACATCTACAGACCCGACACACGGGACCCACAGGGTGGGTTTGCTCTCCATGCTACCAGGAGAACCAACTCCAAACGATGTAAGTGAGTAACTCTTCCCCAAGCACCTCAAAGGCCTTTATTGGTACATCGTCGTATTTCCCATTTAAGCCTAATCTTCCCCCAGTTTACAACACAGACAGTTCTCTGAACACATCAACGCCTGACGGTTTATACCTGACCAAGGCAAACGTTAATCTCTCTCCGCTGGCTCGTGTTAAAAACAGCCGCGCTGAGGCAGCAGCAAGGTGGGACGGGACAGCGTGCTGCTCCCGAGGCCATGCAGGCACTTTCACAGCCTCCGAACGCGCCCCAGAAAATGCCGGGCAATGAAGGAGCTGCACGGCATAAAACTGTTGCACTGAGGTGTCACAAGGAGCGTCACACAGACGCGGGCCAGCCTTTGCCTCAAGTCCTTACAAGCGGCTGGAAGGTGTTTAGAAAACCAAAGCAAGGAAGCTCAGCCGGGAACCGAGATACCCTCCAGCAGCAGCACCAAGACACGCCGTGGGCTCTCCTCTTCCTCGCCTTCCACACTCATTTGGGGGTTTGGTTTTTCGATTTACATATCCCCTTCGCTCCAGCCTGTTCTCTTCTCCCAGCAGAGCACCTTGGGACCAACTAGTGGGTAAGCAAGAGCCGGCAGCACCCCTGCCACGATGCGCAGAGGCAGGAAACACGGCCAACAGCCCCAGCCGCACCGACACCTTCATGAACAAGAGGATTTCACCTCTGTCCTGGGCTTGAGAGGCCCCTGAGAGTGCTGCTCACCACCCCTACGTAGCGGGGGGAAGTGTTGGACATGCAGGGGACCCCACAGGCATCCCCACTGCCACTTGTTTAACACGTCAGCTTTAAATCACTTCAATGGAGAAACAAAAGCAGCAGCAAGTGGTAACGGCCAGGGTGGGAAAAAGCACTACAGCATAGATTAATTCTCCTTGAAAATACGTGATGTATGGGTAGCTAGAGGCGATGAAAGCTAGCTGGAAATGAGCTAACACCTGCGAGGTTTGATTTACACCAAGAATTAACACATGAAAAAGTCCCGCGCATCAGCTGCGGCAGGCCTGGCTCCTCTGCTGCAGCTCCTGCGTCCTCGGCTGCTGCTGCGCAAAGCCCGGCCGGTTCAGCTCTCCAAGACATTTCCAGAGCCTGTTGTTGTACAAAGGAAACAAAAATATGTGTCCTGAAGGTTTCAAGTCAGACAAATGCAGGGGAAAGGCTCAAATCAAATACCCAGAACTGTGACTTTTCCGATTCATTTCCATTTTAAGGAGAACCGGATTTGTCACCTCTTCTGGCGACGTCAGACTTCCAAACTGACTTCCAGTTCCAAACGCAAGAAAGGATTTACAGAGCCCCCTTCTCCCACCCCCGGGGCAGTGTGCCACACTCTCCTGCCAATACACCTCTCCATGCCGGGAACGTTTTCACCTTCACTCAGCCGAACAACGTTACCTGCAAGACTGGAGCTCGGGGAAGGAAAATGACAGTGTGCCCGAACAGACACCCCTGAAGACGACCCTTAATTCAGTGCAAGGCTGCAGTCAACAAAAGCAAACCCAGCGTGAACCCCCAGAAGGAATAATTAGAACCACAACGCTGGAAGCACGGCCCCCCAGGAGGCTGAGGTACCAGCCCACGCAAATGGAATTCGTAGCAAGGGGGAAGATTCACAGAGGGGTGGGAGAGGTGGTAATATCAAAGGTAATATCAAAGGTAATATCAATGGTAATATCAAAGCCACTGAGAAAGACTCAGATCAAAGGTGGCTTCTGTGGGGTTCTTCGTTCGCTTTACGTCACAGCACAACGAAAGGAGACCAGCACAAATCCATCAGTGGTCACAGCAACGTGGTCAGACTTTGGGTCAGAATCTCGCATTAGTGTGTGAACGCTACTGCTCGTAACTACGCTCTGGGGCTCAGTGCCACACTGCACGAACCCTGGGGCCTAAAACTGCAAGGCCAGAGGCGGACAGGGGCTGTGTGTTCCTATTTTGAGTCCTTAGCTGGGACTTCACAGCTAATCCCCAGGAAGGCAGGAGAATTAACGAGCTTTGACTCCCTTGGAGGCATCACATGAGCTGCGGCGTGGCAGACGGGACGGGGACCAGCGAGGGCTTCTCCACCGCAGCTCAGAGGGAGACGGTGTCACCAGGTTCCACTTAGCAGCAGCTCGGTTCCCTCGGCAGCGGGCAGGACGCAGGCTCTCCCTGCCTGCACCGGCCTCCCCGCGGGCAGGGAACCGCTGCCATCCCCGAGCTGCCGACGGGCAGCCCCACGGCCGCCGGCTCCGTCCCCACCCGGTGCAAACGGAGGTGCTCCAGCCCCCGAGCTGGCCCGAGTGCGGATGTGCCAGATGCGCTCCGCTTCCCAGGGGGCTGAGGAGCCTTGCACCAGGCGTGCTGTGCCGGGGCTGCGGCGAGCGAAAAGGAGCTGGATCTTCAAAGGGAAGCGAGAGGGACAATTCACCAGAGTGCTGGTGGCACCGGCGTTTGAACACGGCTGTCCCACGGGAAACAACCGACAGGTAACACGCTGGGAACGTGCTCCTCTCCCCCCACAGAGAACGCTGCCTGCCAGCCGCAGGCTGGGGGCCGACACACCGCGACAAGACGACAATGACGATGGGGAGCGATGTCACGCTCTAACAGAAGCTCACTACAGCAGAAGAGCTCCTGTTCGGATTCTGACCCAACCAAACAGAAATCAAATGCATTTATTTTTTACCCTCACACGCACTCTGAGGGCCAGAGACCGGGAATTCAAAGTAGAATTCCAGTAAACACGAGATCTTCCACCACGTCACTTCGGTGTAAACCCCATGGAAAGAATCGCTGCTGGACACGCTCGGCATCCGACCACCGGCGGAGTCACTCCTAGCCCTCCTGCCACAACCCTGCAGATGCTACACGCATCCTGAAGCGGTGCTGATCTGGCAAGCGGGCGCTGCTTTTCTGCCAGTGGCTTTTAGCTATTATTCTGCTAAACGACGACATTTGCCATGGTTGACTTCAGCAGCGAGGACAGAGACGCTTCCCAGGCCAAGCCTGATGGCAGCTCTGCTCCCTCTGCGCCACCGACGAGGCGCAACCGTGCGCGGGCGAGGAGGGCGACACGCGAAGGCAACAACCCCCTCGTGCTCAGCAGAAGAATCAGCCTGATCCTGGCGTCGGAGGGTGGCTTAAAGGCTGACAAGTGAAGCAGGAAATACTTTATTGAGACAGACAACGATCGTTTGGATTTGCAAAGTATTCTGAAGATAAAGTGTCACTTCATGTGCCAAGAGGCATTACTATTTACGATTGTTTGTGGGGCAGAACAGCAGGGGATTTAATTATATTCTGTTCTAAATTCTTCTGGACAGGAGCCTGTCATTCATTTGTCTAAAAAAACTTCATCTAAAGGAAAAAAAACCCAAAGCAGGAGACTGTAAATGTCCTTGTCAGTGTGAGGAAGAGGCCTGGGAGCAGTTAAGAAAACTTGACATGAACTTTCTGAAAGATGACTTCAACCGATTTTTGGGTTGGAGCCACACAAAGTCTGGTGAGCCGGAGAGCACCCCCGACTGAGCTCTGAGTATTGTAACTGCACCCCTCAGTACTGCACCACAAGCACATATTGGCACGTGGCTGTTATTAACAGAGCTCCCCAGGGAAGAACATAAACTTCGGGTCACGACAGGTAATCCAGAGGTAACCCCCCCACTACCGCTGGTTCTCAGGGGGCAGGCTGCGTTCTGGCCTTTAAGTAAAGGGGAGGGGAACATCCTCGACCACACACACCTTCTGGGAAGGGGAGGAGAGGACAGCACGGCGGCAAAAGGAAGCGCAAAGGGAAACATTTACATGCCACATCCGATGAAATCAAACTCCTCTTAACGATCAAGCAAAACCACACTGGCATTTGCAAACCCCTAGCTGGAGCGAAAGCCCCCGAAGCCAGATGAAAGGTGACTCAACAGCAGTTGTGAACTGCGTCTGAGATCGGGAGACACATGAACCAAAGACTCGATGCCCCAGACGCCCCAAACGCTAATTTGTCCCCCCCACCCAGCCCCGAGACCCAGGCCCTCCTCACTGAAGCGAGCTCGGTGGAACACGAGCACGGCGGTCTCGGCCGCGGGCCCCACGGACTGCAGAATAGAAGCTTTTCCAGCTCCACACCCAGTTCTGCAGATCCTCCTACAACACACAGCCTGCACGGGTGACCCGCGAATAAAAGAGAGAAAAGCAACCGAAAAGGACTAGCCCAACGCTTACGACGCTCAATCCTGGAAGTGTTATTACGACCTATCAGGAGCAGACAACGCACACAACGGAAGATAAAAGTTGGCCAGATCCCACAAACCCGTGCAGTAATTTTACCAAGCCTTAAAGCCTGCTGATGGCTGAAAGTCCCGTAACAACTGCGGAGAATACAAACCAATGCCGGGCTGCAGCTGACGGAGCCTCGCTTAAAGAAAAAAACCAACAAAACCATTAAGAACACACTTACAGAGCAAACTTGCTTCTGAAAGTAAGAATATGGATCCCATGCAAGTAGCACCGTCCCCGAACCGATCCCACGGCAGGTTCCGGAGATAGAGTGCGAATCCTTTAGTTGTGGGGCTGACAGCGTCGATGTGTTTGTTTAATCATCCGCTCGGCACAGGCCCAGCGTGGCCACCGAAGCCAATTCGGCAGCTAATCCACACAAAACAGCTCGTCTGGCAACCTACAGCACGGACGGTCCCGAGGTGGCAGCCCGCCGCGCTCAGACCTCCGGAGGGGGAAGAAGTCCGTACCCACCAGCACGCAGAACGCCAGGCGGTGAACTTCCAGCAAGGAGCACTCTTAGCAGAGGATTACCAGGCTAAAGCCTGGTGGCTGCAGGAGACGCTAATCTCGAGGGGTCGCTGACCAGCTCTCCAGCTAGAGGTTAAGTGTCTTCACAGTTAATGAGTCTGCGGCCGTGGGACGTCCCTGCCAGCACCAAGCCAAGAAACAGAAAAAGAGAAGCTTAAGAGCTTCTTTCCTATAGCTGATCTGATCCGCTCGGGTCGCTGCACTGGTTCGGTATCTTAAACAGCCGTGCTGAAATCACCACCAAAGACCGACAGCTTCACCGGCTGGCAGAATGAGACCAGAATGCTGGGCTGGTTTGGGTGGGTAGGGAGCTCCCAGCTCCCCCAGTGCCACCCCCTGCCATGGGCAGGGACACCCCCCACCAGCCCAGGCTGCCCAAAGCCCCGTCCAACCTGGCCTTGGGCACTGCCAGGGAGCCAGGGGCAGCCACAGCTTCTCGGGGCACCCTGGGCCAGGGCCTCAGCACCCTCCCAGGGAAGGATTGCTGCCTCCCAGCTCAGCTCCAGCTCCCCTCCTGCAGCTTCAGGCCCTTCCCCTTGGCCAGGCCCCCCCTGCCCTGCAACCAGCCCCTCTCCAGCTTTCCTGCAGCCCCTGCAGGCACTGCCAGGGGCTCCAAGGGCTCCCCGCAGCCTTCTCTGCTCCAGGCTGGACAAGCCCAGCTCCCTCAGCCTGGCTCCAGAGCAGAGGGGCTCCAGCCCTCGCAATAAATTCTCGGCAACCTCAAAGGCACCGGAAGCCCACGGCACCTCCGCAGGGTACGGCACCCTGCCACCCGTTACAAGGCAGGGGGCTGGCAACGTGCACGCTTCTGTATTCTCCATGAGATTTTGAGCTCTCGGTTCCTGCGGGAGGCTCTGCGCCGCACAGCGGCACTCAGCAGGCTGCCCGGGGCAGACAAGAGCTCAAGTAACTTCCGACTGAAACACGGAGCCATTTCCCTGCGCGCCCTCTCTGACGTTTTTCACACCCCCACCCCGAGGTGCCCCCTCCAGCACGCTAACCAGCAGGGCGCTACAGCATGGGATGACGTGCGGAGCCTTGCAGGCAGCCAGGACCTTCTGGGTTCTCCTCCCTGGCTCGGGACACGGATGCCTTCCGTAGGGGAAGGGCTACAAAAGCCTCACCTTAAAGGTTACGCAGGTCCTCTTCAAAGACACTGAGGGCTCCCTCTGTGCGTGCTGGCTTCGGGGCAAACGGGAAGCGCCTCGCAGGAGTATCTCCTTGTGATTTTATTACCAGTTTTGTTATTTTCCAAGACAGAATATTGTCTAGTTCAGGTCAGAGTCAAGGGGCTTAAAATCTCATTAGTAAATGTGTAATAGAGAGGAGCTGCGCTGACAGCCACCCCACCTAAGGGACAAAGCTAGCCACGCACACGGCAGGGCACACCAGCCAGCCTACCAAAGGAAGCGTGTGCGTTTTTATCCAAGAAGACAAGAGCTCAAGATTAATCGAAATCTATTTTGCATTTACTAAATACATGAAGCACAAAGCTGGCAGCCTTAACAAAGAAGAACTTACCCAGATCAGAGCCAAGCCGGTTACTTTCTGCCTCTCGTCAAACTGAAATACAGGCAGCCCCAATTAATTTTGTTTATTGTTTTAATAAAACTCCGAGGGAAACTGAGCACTGGACGGATTGCCCAGAGAGGCTGTGGAGTCTCCAGCCCCGGAGCTCACGCACAAGCCCGCTGGGCAGAGCCCGAGCAGGCTCTTCTGGCTGCCTGCTGTGAGCCAGGGTGCTGGGCTCGGGGCCCCAGGGCCCCCCCAGCCGCCCGAGCCTTCGCGCTTCAGACGCTGCTTTTGGACAGACAGATTTCTGTCCCTGTGGAAGATAAAGGCTTCGCTCCCAGGAGCTAGTGCTGAACCCCAGTCTGGCTGAGATTACTCTAAATACATTCCCTTGCCGCAATGAGAAGCGAATTAAAATCCACCATTGATTTGGACGGGAAAAAGAAGATCAGGAACCTCTCAGAGGTGCTTGAGAAACCGCAGGGCTTTTCAGCTGGCGCTGACAATTCAGAAAGCATTTTACTGCGTTCCTTCTGAAATCCCAGGCTGTTACACAACCCAGACCGCCGCAGAGCGCAGTGCGGCCGACTGTCACAACCGGTATCTCCTAACTCCAAAGACGCAAAGTCAGTAACTTGAAAGTTCATCTCAAGGTCCACGTTTCGCCTTTAAAAAAGGAAATCTGCCAGAAACAGATTGTTAGTTTCTCGCACCGCTTTTTTCCCCTTATTTCTTCTTCCCAACGAGACGTTTTTCCAGCAGCGATTGCTCCACGATAAATGGAAACCAAGAACCAGGGCGCCGCAGGGAGCGCCCCCCAGCCCCAACCACCCTCCAAGCCATGTTTGCCCTCGTGCTCCCGCTCCCCGCGGGCTCGGCGGAGGCCCAGCAGGTCAGCGATCTGGTACCGCGTCTCAGGCCTTACCGCAGCCTCGCGGACCACAGGCAGCGCTCCGGGCTGCCTCACGGCACAGCCCCACCAGAGACCCTCCTCAGATCCCTCCACCTGGGACCACACTCGATCACTTGGTAACAGCGAAGGCACTTGAAGTCCTACTTTTAAACAAGAGGCTCTCGAAGGGCTTGTTTCCACAGCGCTGCCGTGGGCACGCAAGCCGAGGAGCTCTGCCGAGCAGACTGCTCTCCCCGTGAGGGGACACTCCGAGCAGGTCTCTGCTTGCCCAGCTACGAGCACGACACCCGTGCTTCCTGCAGGAAGACGAGGATTGCCGGAATACCGCCGGGGCTACCAGGCGCTTTTAAGAACGGGCACTTTTAACTGAGATTTTGGAGAGCCAAGCGATACAACCAAGTACTGTTTCACTGGGGGTTCCTTCCTAAAGCCTTCTACACAGCCTCCGTAGTGAACATGGAAATCCAAAACCATGCAAAAACCCCACCAACCCGTTCAGCAGGCCCGGCCCAAGGCGCAGGCAGCAGAAGAGAAGATCTCTACATGGAGAAACCCCAAAGCCAAGACTGAGTCAGCTAAAACACTCCCCCATTCCCTGGGATCCAGCCTTGTAACTGAGGAGCCCTTACAGAAGGTACCTGAACACCTTGGCCAGGCAGCTTTGCCTCAAATGTCTGAGGTTGCAATAAGGAAAATTCCGAGGCAAAGGACTCGAACAGCCTGGGACCTGCCAGCTCCTTACGGTGGCCATGAAAGCCCTGTCCAAAACCCGTTGGTTGGCACCAGAGGAGCGCCCCAGAGATGTGAGAACAGGCGGTGGTGAGGTCTCATCCCTTGTGCTACCACCCTGGCCAGAGCTCCCGAGCACAGAGGTGTCACTCGCACACCAAGTTCTGTTGATTTAATGTCCTACAAAAGCCTCCCGAATTCCAGAGCAATCTGGAAGCCGCTGGAGCAGCGCGGTGCTGAGACACTGCCCGAGTAGGGAAACCCCGAGGAGGTTTTGCAGAGGACTGCAGCCCCTTCGCATTCGGTACTACCCCGAGCAGGAGGAACGTGTCCCTTGCACCGTCCCCACGAGCCAGTGACACTGCAGTTTGCAGCAGTGAGCTGTGACCCAGAGCGCTGTCATCCCTTGTTCCGAGCAGGAAAAAGCTATTTCCCCTGAAAGGGCTGTTACCAAATTTAAACAGCTTTACCCTGACTCAGGGAACGCCACAGTTCAAACACAGGACTGCAGCTTCTTCCAGCGGGGAGGGGGAGAGGCTGGAGCAGCATCCCAGACCTGGCGGTGGCACATTTTGAGAAGACTGACCCTTGCTCTGGACCAGCCCAGCATCAGGAACTGCACAGCACTTTGAGAAGAGCAGACGCAGCAGCAAGGAGCCAGCGTAAGGATTCGTTCAGCAAAGGTCAGTGCTGAGTTTAATCACAGAACCACAGAACCCCCCGAGCTGGCAGGGCCCCCCCAGGCCCACCAGCCCAACCCCTGGCCCCACACAGGCCCAGCCCCATCACAGCACATGGCTGAGAGCGTTGGCCAGACGCTGCTTGAACTCAGCCCAGCTCGGGGCGGTGACCACTGCCCTGGGGAGCCTGTGCCAGGGCCCCACCACCCTCTGGGGGAAGAACCTTCTCCTGATCCCCACCCTAACCCTCCCCTGGGGCAGCTCCAGGCCGTTCCCTGGGGTTCTGTCGCTGGGCCCCAGAGGGAGGAGATCAGCGCCTGCCCCTTGGCTCCCCCTCGGGAGGAAGCTGGAGGCCCCAGGAGCTCTGCCCTCAGCCTCCTCTTCTCCAGGCTGAACCAGCCCAGGGCCTTCAGCCTCTCCTCACACGCCTGCCCCTCCAGACCCTTCCCCACCTTTGTTCCCTCCTCTGGGCACTCCCCAACAGTTTTATGCCCTTTTTGTGCTGTGGCGCCCAAACCTGCCCCCAGCACTGGAGGTGAGGCCGCCCCAGCGCAGGGCAGAGTGGGACCATCCCGTCCCTGGCCCAGCTGGCCATGCCGGGCTTGGTGCCCCCCAGGACACGGTTGCCCTTCCTAGCGCTCAAGCCTTTCAAACATGGATATCCGAAGGCACGAATCGCCACCCTGGAGCGGTGTAAGACCTTTGGTTTTCAAGGAAGACAGGTTTGGGAGTCCTTTTCCTCCAGGGCAACTGAAGTAGCCTCTCGAACAGGGACACAGGTGTCTCAGCTTCTGGAGATGTGGGTATGGAAGGGCGAGAAAGCATCACCAAAGAGACACGCTGGACCCCAGACATGCCACCCAGAAGTTTGGAAAGCGAACAGGATCTGCAGATGCTGTGCACGAAGGGCTGGTAAGGCGTGAGCCCTGACCCTGGGACATGTGCTCCAAGGTACCTCCGGGTTTACGGAGTCTCCATGGAACTGAGGACCAGAGGACCGCTCAGCAGCACAAGTCCAGGGAGAACCCGCAGCCTCGCTGAGATGAGGGGCCGGTCCCTGGGACGCGTCACAGGGAAGCCCCAGCTGCAGCCTGGATTAAGGCTCACAGCTAAAGAGGCTCCAGGTCAGCGTAAGCACAGAAAAGCAGGGAACACACAAGCTCCTGCTGTTCTGCAAGTGTCCTCTGCCCCCGGGAAAGCCGAGAGCCAGAGCGTGGATTTAAAAAACTGAAAAAAAAACAAGCAAAAGAATCCCCCCCCAAAAAACCACAAGTAAAAAAAAAAGGCTGAGGTCTAAAAACCCAGTAAAATTCTTAAAGAAAACATCCCTACATACCCTCTGACGATGAGCTGGTAACTCGTGTTGAGGAACTCCAACCTTCTCTAAGCTTTACCCTTCCGCCCTGAGACCAGATCACATTGACCAAAAATAAGCCTGCAACTTTCTCTTCAGCCAGACACAAAGTGCTGCTTCATCTTTAAGATCCTAAGATAGCACAGGCTTTCTCCTTATCGCATGCCTGTACCAGACAAACCACTTACCGGTCTCTTCGTGAGAAGAGTTTTACACTTGAGACGTCTGTTGGCGGGCGGGTTGAACACCGCGCGTTCCCCAGGTCCCCAGACTGCCGCCCGCCCGCCCGGCGGACGCAGGGCAGAGCTACCCAGCCCAGTCATCGCCAGAAGCAACTGGAGCAGAATAACCGCCTCCACCTCGCCGCACACCGCGCTCCTGCGAGGACGCGGCCGCAGCTCTCCTGGCCTGAGCTGCGTTTCAGCTGTGATCTGTGACACCTCCCAAGTTGTCTCCTGACCACCTCCACGAGCTTTGCTGCTGAATTCCTTCGTCAAATGTAATGAGGGCCAGAGGAGAAAACAAAAATAAATAAGAACGCTGACAGTGCCTGTTGGATGATCATGATCTCCAAGCGTACTGGTTTAAAAGTCAGCACTGACATACAACAAGACATACAACGAGGTCCATTCCCCACCGCAGGCGAAGCGTCCCGCCAACCCCTTCAAAGTGATCTGCTATAAGTACTTGTCAAGAGCAATTTCCCCAGCTGAGGGGGGCACAAAACTGGCTGTGTCTCCTCAGAACTTTTCACAAGCAAACTGGGAAACTGGGGTCATGGTAAAGAAACCTCCTCACTCGCTGCACCCCATCCTACCTACACCCCGCCTGCTCCCCACCAAACAAAAGCAGCTTGGAGACTTCCCAGAGCGCAGCGCGCCCTGTTTATCACCCCGCTACTCTCTGGCTGGCTCCAAGCTGGTTGTTTCATCACCTGTTCCAATATCATTAATTTAAACGAGGTCGCACATTAGCAACGCTTCGGGTCTCCAGCCCAGGTACGGCGCTTGTCCTCGTCCACCGCCTGGGACCCTCTGCCCTCGTCCCCACACGTTTGGAGGCGCCAACCCTGTAAACAGCTTATCAAATCGAATCGTAAAAAGGCAGAGCCAGAGGAGACATGGCCAGAATCCTGCACCCTTTTTTGCATCACGTGCTCTGCCATCTCTGCTGAACAGTCTTCATCCAACCTTCTCTCACGTCTCGTACATTAGAAAGCCCTTTCCCGTTGCCTCGGGGACTCCAGCAGCTGTAAATCATTCCGTACCTTACCCTGTGCGGTTTTTAAAGCGCGAGCCTTAAGTCCTAGCTTCCATTTTTACTAATTTCCTCCTTTTTTCCAGACCCTCTGAAGAACTCCTGACACAGCCGTGCTGGTAACAGCCTGCGAGTGCCTTGCCTACACACCCGAATCATTCGCCTTCATTAGCTTTTCGGCACAGATTTAACCCAGAGATCCCTGACTGCCAAGATGAACTGCAATTCGCGGTCCTTTTCTCCCTGCCGCTCGTACCTTTCCCTGCCTGAAATTAGCCAAGGCTACCACGTTTCCTCACTTCCCACCTTACTGTCTGTCCTTACCTTCCTTCAGCTCTACATAAAAACACGCAACAGGGCCAGCACCGGCTCACTCACGATCCCTTCCCCTAGCTAACAAAAATCCAAGCAATGCCTTTGGGTACTTCTAGATGGTAAGCCAACACTCATCCCCAAAACCAGACGCCCAGCGCGGCTCGCGAGGAGGCCACTCGGAGGACAAGAATGCGTTACAAACACGCACCGAGGCCGGGAACTCTGACAAATTTAAACGTAATACCGCTCCGCGTTCAACCCACGGTATCAGCAGTTCCGTCCCCAGAACTGTTCATGTCTGATTGCTGCTTACAGCCAAAACGCTCAATTCCTTCTGACCTACATATTTCGGCACTTTCACTCGCTCCCCGCCTGCTTCGCGCGAGGTGCAGGGGAGCCATGCAGAAGCGACAATCTCTACTGCCACTCCCGAACGGTGTCAGTACGTGTGTGTATAGGTGTACGCACACACACGGGTGTATATGTATCTCTCTCCATCTTTCCTCCCGCTTCCCGAGTCCCATCTGTGGGTGCGTGTACACAGAAGTCCC
The DNA here is from genome assembly GCA_013399095.1 of Psophia crepitans. NCBI lineage: Eukaryota > Metazoa > Chordata > Aves > Gruiformes > Psophiidae > Psophia > Psophia crepitans. Next base: position 137,833 of record VWZZ01004390.1, read on the forward strand.
CATATGCTTGTTCTGCAGAACGAGACAGTGATAATGGAAATTAGTGCTTAAAATAGACCATTTCCCTTCAGCACCACAGTCGCGTTTGTTTAATGCCGCGATTGCAGCCCGTTTCTCAGCCCCCGTTCGCACACATCGCGCTGACCTACTTTCCGCTTTTAAAATCCCACGGCAAAAGCGGCGAGCTCACAGGAGGACTCAGAAGCAGTCAAGAGAAATCTATCTGCCACGTCTGTAATACAGTTTTATGGCCATTAATTCCAGCTAGTGTCAAACTAATGACACGAGGGACATCAAAGCGTGAAGCCATTTACATAATACTTGAAGAATCTGCAGTTCTATCACTACTTATTCAGGAAGCTTCTGCTCGGAGGATGAGGAAGAGGGCACGCTGTCTGCGCTCTCGGAAAGCACTGCAATTCGCAGCCTTGAAAAGAGTCAGCCCGTTTTCTAGGAATTTTTTTTAATTCCTCACTAACGAGGTTTCGGTGGTTTGCGGTGCTAAATAAATCTCCTCGGTACCATTTTCTCGCTGTAAAACTAAGGAAGCACCTTTATTCGTGGGGACAGGCCGCTGGGGGCTGCAGGCAGCCATCGAGGGAGGCAAAGGCGGCTCGGGCTGGTGCTGGCACGGGAGCCCCCCCCTCCACACCACAGGCCCGAGAAAAAAATAGTATTATTACCCAGATCTCTGGCCTAATACTGAATTGTCTCACCTAGATGCACTTGACAGAGCCGGGGCTCGGGCACACAGCCGCAGCAGGACCGCTAACGCTCCTGCCTGTTTGACGGTAAGCAGAGCGGACATTTCCAGGGTTGTCAGACTTTCACGGCCCGCGAAGCTCCCGCCGCACGCAGAACCGCAGTGACTGCACCGCAGGGCATCTCGGCAGCCAGGGCAGACGAGTCTGGGGTTGTTTTCATTTTAGGAAAGTACAGCGGCGCCCAGGAAGTCTGACCTTGAAACACAGCCGGGCGACGGCACCGCGCCACGTCTCCAGCCGCTGTCCCGTGCTGCGCAGAGGGCTGCAGCGGCGCAACCCGCGTCTGCCGTGCCCCGACAACCAGCACGCCCGGAGGCTGCGAAGAAGTGCTGGGCACGGGTAGAAGGGTACTCCCGAGCATATCGGGGGGAAACAACTCGAATCCCCAGAACCTCTTTGGGGCGGTACAGCTTGAAACCCAAAGTCTGGATTAACCACCTCACTGAACGGTGTGCGTTGAGCGATCTTCCTCTGGCCAGGTCTATTTTCACGGGATTTAGTGCTGAAACGTTTTTATGAAACAACCTTAGCAGGACCATAGATCCTACCGAGACAGAAAATCAGCACAGGTCTCAGCAGCAACGGCGTCCGTGGAGCTAAGCGCAGCCTTGAGGAGCAAACCGCAGGCCACTGAAACGCCCCCGCAGTCACCCTGCACCAGCCCGGACCGCCTGCCCAGGCCAGCGTCGCCCAAACCACAGAATCCCAGAACGGTTTGGGTTGGAAGGGACCACAGGGATCATCTAGTTCCAACCCCCTGCCATGGGCAGGGACACAGCCTGAAGGACAGAAGGCGCAAAAATTGATGCGACCCCCAAGACCAGCTCTTCTGTAATCAGCACAAACCCCAGGACTGGCAGTTGGGACCGATACTCAGTGGGGGGGGGTGTGTGTTTCTTTTTAACTGAAGGTCTGGCCAGGTAAATCTGACCTTCCTCAGCTCTCAGCTGCCACACCAGGCAACTCTGATTTGGGTCTTTTAAAGGTGCTTTGGTTCCCCTTCGCGTTGAGACTACGGCTTTAGCAGAACACACTACTGCATTAAACTATCCGAAACTTCAACTACCGTGCATGTAAACACAGATTTTTCTCTTTTTTTCCTTTTTTTTTTTTTTTGAGCAGACTCAGCTATTCCAGTTGTAAGATCGAGACCCTGATCACTCCCCACAACCTCGCAAAACTGTTCTCAGGCGAGTGACGTTTTGGAAGGTAAGCTGTCTGCGTCGCTGAAACAGGGAAGGGTGAGCGCAAGAGACGTAACCCGGCAGATTTTCTGGACAAAGCATGGAAGGCTGGACCCCGCGAAAAGCAAAGCCTCTTTATCTGTAGCCAGGGGAACCGCCAGGGACACTGGAGACACAAGGAAATGCCACAAAGGTAAATAAAGCACTGGCTAATGGCAAGTGGCGGGGCAATGCCACAAGGGGAATGATCTCACTGGAGGAACATAACCAGTTATTAGAGTCTGGAGATGGAGAATCCAGAACCACCCAGGCTGAACGTTCCCGCATTGCCTAAAAATGTCATTTAACGTCACCCGGGTCTGTATTTGCTTCGCCGCCATGCCGCAGGCCCTAACCGCAGCCAGAGCGGTGGCTGCGAGCAGGATGCTGCTCTAGGGGTCCATCCGCACTGGGAAAGGTGACGATGTGACATCACAACGTTGCAAAGCAACACAAACCCTATCTCACAGCCATACTCAGATAATAAAGAACCAGAAGTATCTTTTCTCAGACAGAGAAAACATTCTGTCACATCTCAGAGAGCCTGGACTGAAGCAAAGAGCCAAATTTGTACTACCTGCACGTACTGGAGGTAGAGGTTAGAGGCTTGTTCTCTGCTATCAGAAACACCCTTGGACTTTCTACCCTGTTGACAAATCTCCTTCTGCAGCAGCACGTCTTAAACTGGCACCAAGAAAAACAAGATCTTAAAGCACAAAAAGCTGGGTACCAATTAAGGCAGAATACGTGGCACCACATCAAGAGCCCAGACACCTCCAGCCCTGCTCCTCTGCCAAATCCCATTAACACGGAACGGTTCATACAGCCATTACAGATTGCTGATGAGACCCACGACAGCTTTCTGCTGGCAGACACTGTCACATCTCGGGTCCTGATGCTCTGCCTGCCAGTTTCTGGTTGGGAAGCAACAATTTTAATGGTTGGCTCAGGAAACTCAAGTTGTCCTCCCAACCTTCCCGCTAACTCACCATGTGGCATCATCATTAAACGCCCGTGTGTTTTCCTCCTGAACCTGGGAAACAGCCAGTTCACATTATCACTTTGAATCTGAAATCAGAAAAGAGGACTCCAGAAGAATAAAATGCCGTTGTTTAGTCCTGCAGTCATCTCTGAGGAAACCACCAACCCTCTTATACGCAAGTATAAGGTAGGACAAGGGGGAACGGCCACAAGTTGCGCCAGGGAAGGGTCAGGTTGGAGATGAGGAGAAATTTCTTCTCGGAAAGGGTGGTCGGGCATTGGAACGGGTTGCCCAGGGAGGGGGTGGAGTCCCCGTCCCTGGGGGTGTTTAAGGACAGGTTGGATGTGGTACTGAGGGACATGGGTTAGTGGGGAATAGGTGTGTGTGGGGGGGAATGGCTGGACTAGATGGTCCTGGAGGTCTCTTCCAACCTCAATGATTCTGTGATTCGAAGGAACCGCAACATCCCCAGCAGCTCAGAAAGAGCAGAGAAACACAGCAAGTTTAGCCAGACTCTGGTTTTTCAGGAAGTCAGACTAACCTGAGGGCATGGAAAAACTGATTTGTCACAGAGCACTACAGAAAGTTATTTTTTTTAGAATAGATAGGCCAAATATAGCACGCTCTAGTTAAAAGGAAGGAGGTTAAATAACGAGTTACATGGGGAAACAAAATCAAGCATCCCTTCCAGATAATTTCTTTTTTGGGATGAAACATGGTTTGTTCACTTCCTAGGGTCTCACGTCACTTCTGCGCCTCGCTAAGTCATTTCTAATTCCATAGGTGCCTGCAGCAGCCACTGCCTACAGAAATATCTGCAGCCCTGCGGCTGTACGATCGCTCCCGTGAGCCGTTCGTCCTGCCTCCCTTCGCAGGCACTGATTAAATGCCAACAGCCAGATGCCCGTTCAGAAATTGCCATTTCCACCCAGCTGTCTCCGGGAAGGAGCTTATTTTGCCTTTCCCTGCTGCTGAAATGAACTGCCAGATTTAGGGGAGCAGCCTCCTGGTCACCCCCCCCAGCATCTCCTCGCTACAGAGCGCACGACCCAGCCCTCGGCGTCACAGCAGCCACGGGTAGCTGCGAGCAAGGAGGCATCAACCCCGACACATCCAGGGGAGCTTTAATGGCATCGCACCCAGGAAAGGGGGTATCGCAGGGTATTCAGCCGCAGAAAAGAGCACACATTTCAGAAATAACTGAAGGCTGCATCTCGCACGGGCTCCGAGCGCAGGGTAAGCCTCCATCGCTGCACTACCCCCAGGGAGAAGGGACCGGGCAGCGCTCGTGGGGCCAGGAGAGGACAACAGGATCCTGAGCGTCCCTCGTGCCTCACTTAGAGTTTTATAACTCCAGAAAGTAGCAAAGCTTTCCTCTTGCAGTGCCCATTCTGCAATCATTCAGGTAACATTTATGCTGCACTGGGCAAAAGCCCGAGTATTTTAGACACGTAGATTTACCGACCACCAAAGAGCTCCTCCTGGCCAGCCCCACCGTGGCCAGATACGTTGTGTAACTACAAGATTTTCTTTTTCCAGAAAAGGTCAGATTAATCCAAGATTACCCCCGGTGCTAGTCAACACCGCCGAAACGAGAACGCGGTGATAACAACAGATGCGGCATAGCTGTAAAAGATAAAATGCACAATATAATCAGCCTTACCCTGTTTTCAGTGATGGGACCGAAATGGAAGAAGATTAAAGAGCTAAGGCCTCCGAGGGAGTACGACTGGAGCCAGGATTAGGGAAGTTTCCTAACCCCCAGGTTCATATTTAGCCCATGTCATACGACCTCTCAAAGCCACTCTGACACCCCAGCACACAATTCTTCCTATTTTTTTTTTGTAAGCGGGATAAACCCTTATTAGTTCTTTTTACGAACAAACGGACTCACCCCAAGAAGAGGAGGTGAAAAAAGGAAGAGTTTTATACGAGGGAGCCTGCGGGCTGTGAAGAGGAGCCAGCAGCCTGGAGCAGCGCGGCACGTTTCCCACAAACCCACCTTCCCACCCGCCTCCGCTGCGCGGGGGTTTGCTGGAGCTCGGGAGAATCGCAGCCGGTAGCCGCCCGCAGACGGGCCACCACCACCCTGCGGCCGAGCCGCGGCCCCTCGTGCTTTGTGCTCTCGGCTCCGCAGCTTAGTTAGCCCTGGGGCTCGGACGCATCACCAACTCGAAGGCAGATATTTAGCTAACTCATCTAATATGAAAGATAAATTCTTATTATTAAGCTAAATAATTAACCTGACCTAGCAAAAAGGGGATAATAAAGTGTTCGGACTAAGTTTAATTTCGACGTGCATTTTCCAGCCCTGTTGTTTATTTTCCTTTGACAAGTCTCTCGAGCACACAGCGCGTATAAATTCCGGTCATCGAAGCGGTCACTGCAAAACCTGCAGCATAAGCTACCAGAATAAGCCAGCAAAGAACCAGGGTGTTGTCTGAGGCAATAAGGGGGTGGGAATAAAGTATCTTGTTAACCTGCAGTTAAGTTCCAGAAAGCCAGGCTCATTGAAGGAAAATTGGGTAGGAGGTGTAGGACAGGGCTGGCTTTGGATGAGGAAGCAGGACGGGTCCTACACGTCCGCAGCAATAAACCACTGTCTCTCTTCCACCTGCCCCAAAAACTCCTGTAGAAACACCCCTCTANTATGCTGCACTGGGCAAAAGCCCGAGTATTTTAGACACGCAGATTTACCGACCACCAAAGAGCTCCTCCTGGCCAGCCCCACCGTGGCCAGATACGTTGTGTAACTACAAGATTTTCTTTTTCCAGAAAAGGTCAGATTAATCCAAGATTACCCCCGGTGCTAGTCAACACCGCCGAAACGAGAACGCGGTGATAACAACAGATGCGGCATAGCTGTAAAAGATAAAATGCACAATATAATCAGCCTTACCCTGTTTTCAGTGATGGGACCGAAATGGAAGAAGATTAAAGAGCTAAGGCCTCCGAGGGAGTACGACTGGAGCCAGGATTAGGGAAGTTTCCTAACCCCCAGGTTCATATTTAGCCCATGTCATACGACCTCTCAAAGCCACTCTGACACCCCAGCACACAATTCTTCCTGATTATTTTTTTTTTGTAAGCGGGATAAACCCTTATTAGTTGTTTTTACGAACAAACGGACTCACCCCAAGAAGAGGAGGTGAAAAAAGGAAGAGTTTTATATGAGGGAGCCTGCGGGCTGTGAAGAGGAGCCAGCAGCCTGGAGCAGCGCGGCACGTTTCCCACAAACCCACCTTCCCACCCGCCTCCGCTGCGCGGGGGTTTGCTGGAGCTCGGGAGAATCGCAGCCGGTAGCCGCCCGCAGACGGGCCACCACCACCCTGCGGCCGAGCCGCGGCCCCTCGTGCTTTGTGCTCTCGGCTCCGCAGCTTAGTTAGCCCTGGGGCTCGGACGCATCACCAACTCGAAGGCAGATATTTAGCTAACTCATCTAATATGAAAGATAAATTCTTATTATTAAGCTAAATAATTAACCTGACCTAGCAAAAAGGGGATAATAAAGTGTTCAGACTAAGTTTAATTTCGACGTGCATTTTCCAGCCCTGTTGTTTATTTTCCTTTGACAAGTCTCTCGAGCACACAGCGCGTATAAATTCCGGTCATCGAAGCGGTCACTGCAAAACCTGCAGCATAAGCTACCAGAATAAGCCAGCAAAGAACCAGGGTGTTGTCTGAGGCAATAAGGGGGTGGGAATAAAGTATCTTGTTAACCTGCAGTTAAGTTCCAGAAAGCCAGGCTCATTGAAGGAAAATTGGGTAGGAGGTGTAGGACAGGGCTGGCTTTGGATGAGGAAGCAGGACGGGTCCTACACGTCCGCAGCAATAAACCACTGTCTCTCTTCCACCTGCCCCAAAAACTCCTGTAGAAACACCCCTCTACTGCCAAAAGGCTTCCTCGACGTCCGACCATATGCAGGGTTACGTGTACAAAAACACTCTGGGTACAGAGACACAGAGCTGGGAGCGATGGCAATCAGCCGGCTGCGCGTGAAGGTGGATGCAAGAGGGACAGCGAGAACAGGGGCAGCGAGAACAGGGGCAGCGAGAACAGGGGCAGCGAGAACAGGGGCAGCGAGAACAGGGGCAGCGAGACCAGGGGCCGCTTCTACGGGGAATGAGCCTGCACATTTCGTTAACACTGCTGAAGCACACCTCCGCAAAGCTGTTGGTTTAAACGCACTAATAAGATACCGCACCCAAGATAGAAGCTCGAAAGCTCATGGCGTGAGTATTTTAAGTAACAGCTACTTGCTCAGGAAAGCCAAGCTTTGTAAAACCCACGTGAATTCACCCAGCTGTCAGGCGCTTGCTAGAACGGCTCTTGAGCACACTACAAAACCTGAAGGGTTGGTATTAACATTTTTTAAATCTCTCTAAGCCTCACCATTAAGCTTTTAATAGACTTCTCGACATATGTACTACTTCATTACAAGCTTTTTTTTCCTCTCCTATTCAGCAAGTGAAGCCAGGACACATTCCACCTTCGAATCAAAGTTTAGAAGCCAGAAGTGAAAAGCAGGAGTAGCGGGTTGCTAGGAAAGTACCAGTTAGGAGAGACACGGCCATGGCAACAGCATTCTTTAGACAAAAAAAGTCCCTCCTTTTACTCTAGTCATCACAGGAGCTTTCAATACGCTCCCAGTAGCTGTCCCAGTTCCAACACTTACTGTCCTTCACGCACCAGCAGTCTTTTATGAACCCAGGGTGATACTCGGTACGAGCAAGGGCCGGCTTCCCGAAACACCCCATCCTCACTAATTCCCACCCCTTCCCTTCCTCTTCTCACAGCTTTGTTTCCCCCGCCGTGGCACCACCAGCACCATCGATGCTTTCAGTTGCGTGCTTGTGCCTTCAGCCTGGCGGGGAGCTGCCGGGGCGCAGCTCCCCCGGTGCCCCCGGGGAAGCGGAGCATTTCCTACAGCAGTTCCCACCGCCCTGCCACGCTCTACTTTCTTCCACACAACAGAGCTCGTTACACAACTGCTTAAGCTGATTTGATACGAGCAGCAAACACCACTACGGCCTAGGAAGAAAAGCTTCTTGAGCGCAGCATTTAACATGTGTAACACACGTCCGGTTCGTGTCAGGGTCGGCTGAACTTCGGGACCTACCCAGCGTTCCCACCCAGCCAGCCGCTGGGACCCCCCTTCCCTCCCGCGGCAGGGAGCCCCCAGCGGGGGCAGCTCAATAGAATAGAATAGAATCATTAAGGTCGGAAGTGACCTCAAGGATCATCTAGTCCAACCATCCCCCCACCACCTATTACCCACTAAACCACGTCCCTAAGTACCACATCCAACCTGTCCTTAAACACCCTCAGGGATGGTGACTCCACCACCTCCCTGGGCAGCCCGTTCCAGTGCCCGACCACCCAAACCTCGCTACGAGGCACAGCACCTACGCTGAAGCCCCCAACCGTTCCCTGGCAGGGCAGTCTCACAAATCGCGCGCACCACTGGTCTTACACTTCTGCCCTACAACCATTCGGGGACCGAGCCTGGGGGGGTCGGGGCGTTCGGGTTTCGGGAGGGGGGGATTTGGGGTGTTCGGGTTTCGGGAGGTTTTTTGTTGGTTTGTTGTGGGTTTTCTCCCCATCAAGCCACACTTTGGTGCAAAACCGCACACAAAGAGGAGGTCTGGAATAGTTATTGCAGAAAACGACTTGCTTTAAATACGTCTGATAAAGCAGAAAGGAAAAAAAGATCAAAGGTATGAAAACAGTTTGATTTTTTTCTGTCTAGAAATGATTAAAAAGGAAAATTTTTCTCTATTAACCCATTTTTTTCTAATCATGATGTCCCGCAAGACATCAGAGCCAAAGGATTGTCCATCCCTCATGCTACCACTACTACCACCCAAAAGGGGGGGTCGCTATTTTCAGCCTTCACCCGGCTTCTCCGTTACAAATTAACTGCTTATTCGCTTGGACTAGAGTCAGTAGAATTATTGAAAATACATTTGCTGAGCCTGCAGAAAAAGCTGTGACTGCCCAAAGCGAAGCCCTTCGGCCAGCCCTGCTCTCTGTAAGACATCGACAACACCAACAGGCTGAATCTTTCCATCTTAGGAGATTAAAGAATTTAGGCTTAAACAGAGTTCATCAAACCGGGCAACTAGCGTAGCTTAAAATGTAATAGCCAAGTAACACTGGAAATGCACAGTATCTTAACTATTCCCCACGGCAACGTGCTCAAACAGCGCCCAAAAGGGGCACTGCGGCAGGAAAAGCCTGGAGCACGGCGCTGAGCGCGCTGTGAACGTCCAGTAACGCCACTCTCCGGTGACCGCAGGGCGATGCGCGGGCTCCAGCAGCCCACGGGAGATGCAGTGCTACCGCACAAACGCAACAACCCAGAGCAAGCCCCTCCTGACGCCGGGTTTGCCGCGTGCCGAAGGGAGGGATCCTCCGCAGCACGAGGGGCGGGGATGACGGGAACACGGCGGGTTCCCGCCAGCGAAGCGGCAGAGCGAGGTGGGGAGGAGAGTCGCCACCGACACCCCCGTGACCGTAAGGCTCCTGCGGCGCAGCGCACGCCGCACACAGCATGGATGCTTACTCCGGGATGAAGCTACCACCACCCAGCTGCTTCTGGCTCAAAAGCTGCATTTCACCACTGGCCAGATGTTGAGTTCCACCCAAAACACCCACCGCCGGCAGCACCCATTTATCCCCTTACTATCGCACTTGGGAGTCGCAATGTCCAGTTTAGCGCAGCACTCATCAGAGGACCGTTGTGCGAAGAAATCAGGATCCTGATGGGGAGATTCCAAAATGAAAACCAAAATGCCACAGCAAGAATACACAAAGGAAAAACTGTCAGGGCAGAAGCGATGTCAGGATACGAAAAAACCTGTAGCAAAGAATAACTTCCTACTGCATTACGCTATTTCTTTTCTCCAGAGTTCACTGAAGTCACCAAAGAGAGAACTCGTGTCGCAGCGCCGAGGCTGTCGGCCACGCCGAAGTTGGGTGCAGGAGGATTCGGACACCCGTGGAAGAAAGGGGAGGTGAGCTGAGCTGCTCTGCCCGCAGCCGCCGGTACTGCCGGGAAACACCGCTGCGTTCTGCTCGATTCCAGCTCACCGAATTTAAAACAGAAATAAGGAAGCGTCTGGGGGTTTCCTCTGCGGGGTTTATGGTTTTAATAAAATAACATTTCTGGTAGTAACTACACAGAACTTACCTGATCGTGATTTCTTTCATCATCTGAAGGTTTTAAATTATCTGTTTTCTTGGGGTATTTATGGCAACACCATTATCTGTCTGGCCCTGACTGCACTGCGGACTACCCCGCGCTGCAGAAACCACGGCAGCGGGCCCCAGCGGTCCCATCTAGTTCTGTGAAACCGTCAGCACAACGCTAAACCCCTCGGAGGAGCGCTACAACGTTTAAGCTTCTTTCCACTAAAATTTCATCTGAGAAACAAGTTTGTGTTAGTAGTAGCTGGATGCTCCTCCACGCAAATACATTGACTCCAAGGTGCAGATGAAACCATCGCTCTGAACCCAACGTTCCCCAGCACCTCAACAGAAAGCAGGATTCAGAAAATTGGTAGCAGAAGCGACTGTCTTTTGGGACATGCTCCACGCTGCAGCCACAGAACCACCGAATCCACAAGGTTGGAAAAGCCCTCTGAGATCATTGAGTCCAACCACCAGCCCACCCCCCCATGGCTCCTGCCCCCTGTCCCGCAGTGCCACGGCCACACGCTGTTTGAACCCCCCAGGGACGGGGACTGCCCCCTCCCTGGGCAGCCTGTCCCCAGCCCTGACCACTCTGCCGGGGAAGGAATGTTTCCTCATCTCCAGCCTGACCCTCCCCGGGAGCCATTTGGGGCCGTTCCCTCTTGTCCCACCCCTTGGTGCTGGGGAGCAGAGACCAACCCCCCCTGCCCACC
>VWZZ01004390.1:148924-177516 GCA_013399095.1 Psophia crepitans
CCCCAGTCCGTAGCGCTGCCTGGGGTTGGGGTGACCCACGGGCAGGACCCGGCCCTTGGCCCTGTTGAACCTCACCCAGTTGCCTCGGCCCACGGCTCCAGCCTGGCCAGACCCCTCTGCAGAGCCTGCCTGCCCTCCGGCAGAGCCACACTCCGCACAACCTGTGTCACCCGTGAGCTCACTGAGGGCGCCCTCGATCCCCTGGCACAGATGGTTGATGAAGATATTACAGAGACCGGCCCCAGCGCTGAGCCCTGGGGAACACCGCCTGTGACCGGCCGCCAGCCGGATTTAGCTCCACTCACCACCGCTCTCTGGGCACGGCCACCCAGCCAGTTCTTCTCCCAGCGCAGAGCGCGCCTGTCTCAGCCAGTGCACACCTACAGCACCGCCACACACAGGGTGACTGTTCAACTCACCGAGATGCGGGGGAGCGAGAGAGACACGAGGACTGAACGCTCTCCAGCGCCGCACCTTCAGAGCAGCCCTGTCACGCTGCAATGCCGAGCTCCTGCGAAACATTCCCTGCACGTAACGCACGTTGTTGAGCAGCTCACAACGCACCTTTTCAGCTCGCACGACCCCCAGTACCGCCAGGCACACTGAACTGGTGCGCAGGCAGACGGGGCAGAAGAGCTGTACTACGGGCACGCGCACTGAAGCGCCAGGTCTGTGCCCCGGCGATCTCATGAGCCATCCTTCCCCGGGACCCAAGCGCACAGCGCCATCGCTCCCCGCACGGCACTCCACCGAACGCTCGGCCGCGCCGGAGTCACAGGCCTCCATCTAATCCAGGGCACGGAAGGGGCTATGCTTAGCAACCCGAGCGCTCTGACAAGTTCTGCGCTGAACAGAACCTTACCCCCGTTTCTCAGCGCTCTCCAACCCCTGCACAGTTTCTTTAAGCTTTCTGAGCCGCTCGGGAGTAGCTCCCGCGCTGGCATTACACTAACTGCTGCTCAACTCCTTCGCCAGCTGCGGAAAGCGGCGCGGGGCCTCCAGCTGCAAGGGCGGAAGGGGCACCCCGCAGAGCGCAAACCTTCGGCCCCCACACTCATCCTCCGGGGCGAGGGGGAAGCAGCACAGCCCCTGTGGCAGCGCCTTCGCCTCCCAGCCCGGTACTGGGACTCACAGAGCGCAGGGGCGCAACACCCCAAACCTCTGCCCCGCTGTCAGCTCGGCTGCGTTGCGGCGCCCACCTTCACCTCCCCTTGTCTGTCTCGGGCCTAAAAATAATCAGCCCCTAAAGATCAGACACACATACAGAACCTCTTAGTCATGCCTGTCTGCAGAACGGAACGAGCCCTCTGAATTATTCACTTCACGGCCTGCTATTTTTTTCTCAGACTGAGGGAACAGAGAGCAGGAGCTCTCCTCTGGCGCGTACGGCTGGATGCAGATCCGCCCCGCAAAGCCCCGAGGGCCCTCCCTGACGTCCCGAGAGCATCAAAGCCTTTAGAAATAACAACTTGTACCAAACGGGAAATAAGCAGGCAGGTAAAACCGGAAAAAAAGCTTTAGTTAGAAAAGCACACCTTTAAGTGTCCTACTCACAAAATGCTAAACACACGGAATGACTTTTTAGGGGGTTGTGGGGGGGTTGTTTTGTTTTTTTAACTCTGTGCACTAGCAGCTTCTTCAAGAGGGGTCAGAGAACCAACAGCCAGCAGAGACAGCCCCTGAGCGGGCGGCAGTCAAAACCCTCCCGCTGTGTACCCCCTCGCCTCCGCAACCCCGGTAAGGGCAGACGACCGCTCCCCAGGGACGCGTCATTTTTCTGTGCGTCCTCACAAAATCGGGCGTCTCAAGCCAGAAGAGGCGCGCTGCCCCAGCGCGAGGCAGTAACCGCGGGGGCCGCCCGTGCAGAGCTGGAGCCCCTCGGGGCCCAGCGGGGTAAGGAGCACCCGGCCCACCCTGCCCCAGGCCACTCTTTGTCCCTTGAGCGCCGTGGGCAGAATTTTTCACTCTTTTTATTTCTCCCGGTCACCACCACAATCCCGTGGCTCACTGAAGTACCTTCCGCTTCACTGTATTAACTAAACCCATTCCTTGACGGACAAGTTTTCAAGCGTCTGTGGAACAGCAAGGCACTCCAGTTCAAGCCCCTTCCCTCCTCCAGCACGCACCCCGGGGCGGTTAACCCAGCACAGCCAGCCCCTGGGAAGCGGCAGCACAAGCCAAGGCGACTCACCACAGTACAGCTATTGAGAGGTTAGTTCGAGACGTTTATTAGGGTGATTTATTCAACAGCGATACACAGCGTCACATCGTACAAAGCATTGGAACCATCGAGCCAAGTCAGCCGTGGCAACAGACGAGCCTGTAAGCATGAGGAAGTTCTAGTATGTTCCGTGATGATTTCGTACCATCTCCAAAGTCTGGCGGTAAGCCGGGGTAACGTGACATTCAGAGGAACACATGTGGTAGCTACACCTGGCTTTCTGAAAGTAACTCCTGGGAAACACCACACTCCTGCGTACTCACTGCACGGGATTTTCAGCAGGACACATGTACATTTTCTGGGAGTGACCAGCGCTGCGGCACCACCCCGCGCTGACCCTCCAACACCCCCTGCCAAACCTCGCGGCCCCCACACAGGCACGGTGCCCTTCGGCAAACGCGTGGCGTTGCGGAGCTTTGGGCAGTGCCCCAAGGGAAGAACCACCACAGGCAGGAACAACCAGCTCTTTGCCCTCTCTGCAGTTCGCATCCGTATTGGTAAACCCAATGGTGCTTCAAACAAACGGGGATAAAAATATGGGGGGGAGGAAAAAAAAAAGTGGCAGCGGAATGGAATGAATGGTCCGTGTTAGCGGCTGGGGGCCCCGGGGCGCCCGTCCGCCCCAGCAGTCTTTGCCTCCTGCTCCAGACACCGCCGGGCCGGCGAGCTGCCGGGGCTCCTGTGCCACCAGGCTGCCGGGCAGACCGCTCCCCAGCACCGCTGCAAGCGCTGGGAGCTCCCCGCCGGCCGATCCTTTAAAACACGATTGCACTTCAATAAAAAAGCAGCTGTTGGAGGGGGAGGAAGTGAAGCTCAGCTGAAACCTTCTATTCACTCCGAACGTTTCTCTCTAGCTTGTTAGTCTCTGTTTCTCGGGCACAAGGAGTTCAGCCCGCTTAAGGCAAAAGGTCAGGATGACTTGTGGGACCAAGGCAAAACGCTTCCAAACCAGCCGGGACGCTGCCTTGCTCCAAAATCAACCACATTTTAACAAAAAAATAGCTACAAAGAGGTCTTTAAAAATAAAGCCAAGAGCAACAACAATCTCTTTTTATGGCAACAGACACCAGAAAGAGGAAAGCACTTTGGGCAGACAGGGAGCACCAGACACCCCTCCCCACATCTGGCCTTCGGAGCGCAGGAGCGGCGGGCCCGATGCGTGACATACGCCGGAGGAGCGGCCCTGGGACGGCCCGCAGCGCCCCAGAGCTGGGGAGGCTTTGGCAGCTCGTCACAGGCGGGGGCTGTTGGCTACCTGTTACCACGTGGCAGCACTTCCAGTAAAACCACTAAGACAGAGGGCAACCTGTCACAGCCAGACCGGCCAGCGCATCCTGCACCCCAGTTGCCACTCTTGCTCTAACCCATGGGAAAACGCTGATCTCAGTCCCTCGGTCAGGACCCGCTCTCAAAGGCCGCTGGTCTTACACAACCGCCTGGTGGCCCTGCCAGGTCGGCACACCGGAGCGGCACGGGAAGAGCCCAGCTTTGGCACCGAGCGCCTGCAGGCAACGGGGCTGTCTCAGAAATGACAGCTACCTACCTCGGAGGAGAGGCCAGCGGCGTTACTTGTTCAGAAATTGGCACTGCAAGATGTCTGCTACTAATGAGGCTTTGAATGGTGGGCAGAGCAATAAATTGCCACCAAATTAGAGAAGAAAAGCCTGGAGCCCTGATGCACATCACTGCACACAGTTCATGGCAGCAGCTCCGGACACTGCCACCCTGGGGGGGAGCTTGTGAGGTCTCAGATTGAAAAAAAATAAACTAAGACTATTTGAGGGAAATCTTTAAAGAAAACCTTGTGCTGGCAGTAACGGTACTATTCATTCGACGTGCGATACTCTTCCAGTAAATCGTTAGCAGACCAGTATCGCAACGCAGCCCTGGGTACTGGCAGGGTACGGGGGATACCCAGGTGGAAGCGACTTTTAAGTCAACAAGAAAACAGCACGTTTAGGCAAGCTGGCTTTTGGCAATTTGGAGAATCCCAGCCTACCTTAGGCTAGACTGGGCTTCAGACAGAGCCTGTACTCTTATCAGGGGCCGTAGGCAAAGCACCCTTAGCTACACAACACGGTTATCCTCACACAGAACGCGTGCTGGTCTACAGAAAGCCGGGCTGGACTTGCCTCACGGCAAACACTAAGCAGCCTCTCGAAATCATTTCCTTCTGTTGCATTTTATCTGTTGAACGGGAGTACCTAGGACTCTTGTGTTTGGGAAGCTTTGCAGCTTTATGGAAACAGCAGGCACTGCAACGGACTTGCTGACTTCACGTAGCTCTGTGTGAGGTCAAACCAGGCCCTTTCGGTGTTGCTGGAAACTGGCATCACTATTTCAGCACAGACGTGACAGTCCTAGATCTTTTGTCTCTGCTTTGGAAGGGACAGATTGTTTTTCATGGCAGGTAAAATATTTTTCACGGCAAGTAAAACTGCATCCAAGCAGGCTGCCGCTGCCAAAACGGAGCTAGAGGTATGAAGTTAAGGAAAGGCGGTTTTCTTCCTTACTTCCCAGGTTTGCAGGAAGCAGTGCAGTGGCGAAGCAGCTTACTGGGGCAGGGACTGGGCTCGGCTGCTCTCCTCTGCGCTCCCAGCCGATGGCAAGTGCTCGAACGCCACAATCCATCCCTCTCAAAGCAGAGACAATCAGCTCGTGCCTCAGCAAACAGCGTTTTTCCCAATCTGTTCCTCACGTCTACAATAAGCCCTACGGCATGAACACACCTGTTTTGAAGACAACATCATTAAAGAGAAAAACCTCCTACAAGAAGGTTTCAAAGCAGCAAGGACACAGGCAAAACTCAGCGTGATTCTGAAAGGCTGCGGTGAGCACGGGGAGAAGGGAAAGGAGCTGCAGTCGTGGTGGACCCATCCGCTATGAAAGCACAACTTTCATATCAAACCTTCTGGTGTTAAGCGTCCATGAAAAAGGATATAAATGAAATTTCAAAGTGGTGGAACTTAACATGGAGCTGAGGTTGTGATTTAAAAACAGTGGGAGTGCTGAAATGGTGCAGTTAAAAACCATCACGCACGTTTGTGCTTACACAAAGAAAGGAAGGTTTCAACAAGCACTGCAGAGCAGAGAGGGAGGAGGAGGAGGGCTGGTCGGTGACAGCACGGCTACCCGACAGCATAGCTATCCTTTGGTTTCTTCTACACGGAAAGTCCAAGGATGTAAAGCAAGAGCTCTGTAAAATGCTGAAGATTTTAGAAGTGTAATGGCAGGTAGAAAAGTACACTGGTCTTGTATCAGTGGCAGCCCCAGTGTTAGGAGACAGTCTAGGCTTCTAGGAGGAGAAAATAGAAGAGAGGAAAAGAAGTAGGAGAGGGAAACGGGATGGGGAAAGGGGCAAAAAAGCGCAAGTGATTAGTAAACATGAACATTCAGGTAGCACACCGCACAACAAGCAATAATTCATGTAGTGCAGCCAGGAGATTTGCCAAAAGCCAGATTAGAGACATGTGGAATTTCGCTTTTAGAAGTGGCTGAAAATAACCCCCCAGTCATGCTACGGCATGACATCGTGCGCATGCAAAATTAGCTGTGATAAATCCAGATTAGTGACAACTTGCTATCAAAGGAGCAGCAGCTCAGGATGCTGCTTAAAAGCACAATTTGCACTGGGAGCAGTGACACAGTGGGTTGTGGCCCCATCTCGCATGGACAATGACAAGCAGGCTGGTTGGAGAGAGGGTCCCGCTAGGGACAGTCCCAGCACCCAGCTGCGATACTTCCCGAGGTTCCTCCTCGGCTCCCAGCAAGGTAACGAACAGGATCGTGGAACGAGGCATCCGCGTCAAACCATCTGACCATCCTTGATGGATTTCTTTCCAGAAATTTGTCTGTCTCTTTTTTTTTTTTTTAAGTACAGAATTCCTTTGAACTCTAGGCAAATATCCTGCGATACGGAGTGGCAAACGTTGCACAGTTAAAAAAACCGACACTTTTTGGTGTTGTTTCAACCTGCTGTTCGGGTTTGGCTGGGCACCCTCCAACCTCGGCACGAGGCACGCTGGCAGCTGGTCCCCTAACTCAGCACCTCCGTGCCGCCAGGGGTGACAAGCCGGTTTTTGTCCCCCCACACCCTCGCCGATTCACTTGAGCTGCACCAGATGTGCAGAGCTTCCCTCCCAACGCTGCCCCAACCGCTCTTCTATTCATCCTTATAAGGAAGAACAGATTTACTAGAGCGCGCCTCGGTCTGCGTGCCGAGTCCCCGAGCCAGAGCTCTCCGGCTGTAGCTCTCAAATTAAAAAAACCGCCCCAAAAACCCACAAAGCAAGTAAGTAATCGCCACGTACGGCTCAGCACTGCCAAGAACTGAACCCTTCGGAGAACCTGCCAGGGACAGCACCCGGGTGCAGAGGGCTCCCAGCCTCCCGGCCACAGGCTTACACCCTCCAGTAAACAGCCAACGTAAAGTCAGCCGCTCAGGTTTCCCTTCTGAACTACTGAGCTCTACACACCCCTGCACCCACGGTTTGAACACATCCGTGCTACAAGAAAGGATTCAGCAGTTAATAGAGGGGTTTGCCCCCGCGTTACACCAGGTTTGGATGGATGGCCTCTCCTACACGCACGGTGCTTCGGAGCGGGGCAGCCGCTCGGAGGCAGCACGGGCTGCCAAGCCAGCGCTACGATTTCAGCCCTGACCGATCCTACCCTCCGCACACACATCCACCACGTGTCTCTAGATAATGTTGCCTGCACTAGAACTTTAGCAAGGCATCACTCAGTTTATTTGATAGGTGAAAAAACCCTGTGTAGCGATGCTTCCTGTGATCTACACCGGAGAGGCAGGCAGACGGTTGTGTTTTCAAACAGCCTAACTCCATCGGTCCCCAGTACTTCCCCTGAGGTCTGTTTCAGAATCCAACTCAAACACCGCTCTGCTTTTAAAAGCTCTCTCTGTAGCTCTTAACGCTGCTTTTTCTAGCCAAGAGCTGGTTTCCTGGAGCGCTGGTCTTCCCTGAAGGTGGCTCAGGGCAGGGACAAGAGGCTTTAGGCAGCACCACCTCCCAACTGGAGAGGGGGCACCCCTGCAGTCCCCCCGCCACTCTGGAGCGACGTGCCTGTAACCCTGCCGAGCATCACCCGCTCTTCCAACCCTGAAAACCCCTCCATGACCTGACCAAAAATTAACCTTCCTCCTGGACTCTCAAACGTTTCAGCGTGGATATTTCAAGTATTCCACAGAGATGGGGGTGGGGGGGGGAAGAGTCTGTGAAGTACTCTGTTATTCTGAAAAACCCAATTAACCTGATGCCTGTGACTCCTCATCCTTTGACACGCTCCTGCTACCACTTTGATGTCACTCTCAGACAGCCTTTAACTGGGGAAAATAAAAACAACCCTACCCCACAAAGATGGAACATATTAATAAATTAAAAAGCTTCAGACACATAAAAGTATCTTTGATCAAAGTTGTTAACATTAAGTGTGTGAAGAGTTAAACCTCCGGAAAGCTCGCGTTAAGGAAATAACAGGAATATTATTCAGAACTTAAATAAAAAAAATCCCAATGTATTTAATTAGTCATATCTGGAGGGTCATAAATCTGGTTTTATTTCTATCTCCTTTCAGTTGAAGGTATTAAAAAAGAGAGGAACTATCCTTAGGAAGGTCTAAAAGTGTTCTTCATTTCAGTTTATACTGAATTATAAAAGATGTGCAGCTTCCTTGTGACCAGATTTACAATGGCAAATTAGAATCACAGACCCCAGCCTGGTTTGGGTGGGAAGGGACTCCCCAGCCCACCCAGTTCCCACCCCCTGCCATGGGCAGGGACACCCCCCACCAGCCCAGGCTGCCCAAAGCCCCGTCCAACCTGGCCTTGGGCACTGCCAGGGAGCCAGGGGCAGCCACAGCTTCTCGGGGCACCCTGTGCCAGGGCCTCAGCACCCTCCCAGGGAAGGATTGCTGCCTCCCAGCTCAGCTCCAGCTCCCCTCCTGCAGCTTCAGGCCCTTCCCCTTGGCCTGGCCCCCCCTGCCCTCCAACCAGCCCCTCTCCAGCTTTCCTGCAGCCCCTGCAGGCACTGCCAGGGGCTCCAAGGGCTCCCCGCAGCCTTCTCTGCTCCAGGCTGGACAAGCCCAGCTCCCTCAGCCTGGCTCCAGAGCAGAGGGGCTCCAGCCCTCGCAGCATCTCCGGGGCCTCCTCTGGCCTCGCTCCAGCAGCTCCGTGTCCTTCCTGCCCTGGGGCCCCCCGAGCTGGAGGCAGCACTGCAGGGGGGTCTCAGCAGAGCGGGGCAGAGGGGCAGAATCCCCTCCCTGGCCCTGCTGGTCCCACAGCTGGGGATGCAGCCCAGGACACGGGGGGCTTTCTGGGCTGCCAGCGCACACTGCTGGCTCATGGTGAGCTTCTTGTCCCTCAACACGCCAAGCCCTTCTCCTCAGGGCTGCTCTTCATTCATTCTCCACCCAAATAAAGTACAAAGATTTTTTTTTTGTATTCCTCTTCTCAGTAAGAACACTAAACTTGCTCCCACCCCAAATAGAACTATACCAAAAAAGTGGTTTAATTCCCTGCCTCCCACTCCCACACGTTCATCATTATCTCCTGGACTTTTTTTTTTTTTTGAGACGGCACCTACGGACTGACAGGGCTGCTAGGGCTGGGAACATCAAACAGTCTTAGCGATGACCTGTACTGCTAAAGCTGAGCTGGAGATCATGAAACAGGAGACCCAACAAACAGCTCTTACCAACGCCAGCGTGACAATCGCCTTTTGAACATCTTACCCTCAAGAAAATCAACGTGCTAGGGCACGGCCTCTCAAAGTCTGCGCCCTCCTCACCACCAAAGGAAACAATCCACTGGTCACAAAATTTGGTGCTGCCCATCCAAAACAGTTTGGCTGGAATTTGGTAGGAAACCCAATTCACAGGAAGAAAGTCTCAAAAAAAGGGAGCTGGTGCTAAAAGACTAACCTCAGCGGGTGTTAGGCTGGCTGGAAAGATCAATTATTTCCCAGATTCCTCACAAATTTGTGATACTGATCCACTTAAGCCATGAAAAGTTTCTTGCAGACAAAGCTACCCTAGTGCTATTTGAAAAAAGGTTCAGACCTCAGTTTCTGCTTGGACGCTGCTAAAGCAACTACGGGAGATGTTTACAGAAGGGTCGCTTGGGGGAGAGGGGGAAGCTGCAGAGCCAAGCAGTGTCATTTCAGTAGCAGCTAACAATGAGCGAAGGAAAAACGGCAAAGGATGGTGTACCCCGCAGAAACGTCGCTGTCGGTCTCATGGGGAACAAGTCACTCTCACAGGTTAGGGGAGGGTTCAGCTATGAGTACTGGGAGTCGCTGGAAAGCTGTTTAGGACTCAGTGCCCTAGATGCCTTCCCAGCGCTCACCGTGAATGAAGCGTACGACATCTTCAGAACGGGGCGTTATGGGAACAAGCAATTTCAAACCCAAAAGAGAATCAAGTTTTATCTTGTCTCAAATTCTTTGAAAAGCTCATTAAAGAAAACCCAAAACCAACCCTCCATGGAGAAATACAGCTCAAAAAAGTGATGCATTTTGTCACGATGAAGTTTTGCTGGTCCAATAACAAATAAGTTAACGTGTTTCCTTCAGACACGAAGCACGTACCTGTGTGGTGATCTTCTATTCCATGGTCACCATTTTCTACAACTGTTGGCCCAGAAGCTGAAGTATCTGCAAGAAATCAAAGGAAACGTTGGCATTGGGTGAGGCTAATCTTAATCCAAAACTTAAAACCAACATTGTAAGGACAACACTAACGTTTTCAAACACAGATAAGGGGCGTTTCCCCCCAGAATTATTTTTAAATAAGTTACGGTACAACTTAAAACCCCAAAGGAAGAGCTTTTCATGCACAGCAAATCTAGTCCCTTGAAGGAAATTCAAGGCATAACAACTAGAAGCTTCTTTATCTGTTCGCATCATAACTTCAAACCAAGCCTTCCCAAGGGCCAGCACCAGGTCATTGTGCCTCTGCGCTTCCCTCAAGTAATGCTTAGCCAAGCTGATGAACTTCAGCAGGCTTGGTGGATGTCAGGCAAGAGCAGCTGATGCTGTTGACCTCAACACTGTCTTCCAGAACATCCTCAAGGACAAGCTGGCGAAGGACGTGTCAGATAACTGCACGGTGAGGACGATGGAAGACTGGCTGAACAGCCAGGCTCAGGGTGGCGATCACTAGCACAAAGCCCACCAGCAGTCCCCCAGCAGTTGATCAACATCTTCACTAATGACCTGAACGATGGAGAAGAACACACCCTCAGCAAGTTGGCAAATGACACAAAACCAGGAGTGGCGGCTCATACGCCAGAAGCTTGGGATGCCATCCAGAGGGACCTGGACAGGCTGGAGAATGAGCAGAGAAGAACCTTGAAGTTCAACAAGGAGAAATATGAAGTCCTGTACCATGGGAGGAATAAGTCCAGGTACCAGTATATACTGGGGGTCAACTTGCTGGAAGGCAGCTCTGCAGGAAAGGCCCCTGGCATCCTGCAGGAAGAGCCCTTGCGGTCCTGGTGACCAACAAGCTGAATGTGAACCAGCAATGTGCCCTTGCAGCAAAGGGTATCAGCAGCCCCTGGGGCTGCACTGGGCAGAGCCTTGTCAGCAGGTTGGGGGGGTGATCCTGTTGGGACACATCTGGAGTGCTGGACTCCCCAGTACAAGAGAGATGGAGCTACTGGAGAGAGGTCAGTGAAGGGCCACTAAGATGACTATGGGACTGGAGTGTCCCTCATAGGAGTAAAGGCTGAGAGAGCTGGGTCTCTTCACCTTGGAGAAGACTTGGGGGATGTGTACAAGCGGCTGAAGGGAGGCCATAAAGAAGCCTGAAGCACACTCTTCTCAGTGGAGTCCAGTGACAGGACAAGAGCCACGAGGCACAAACTAATTCCCCAGAATTTTTAAATATTGTCCCACCTCAGCCGTGACAAGTGTCTTGCAGACAGAGCTGTCCTAATAGGATTAGAAAAAAAGGATCAGAAGACCTCAGCTTGAGCTCTGACAGCACACCGCTAAAGCAGGTATCAGGGAGAGATTTAGCGAAGGGTAGTTCAGGGGGGAAGACCGCCGATTCCAAAAAAATAGCATATAAGATAGCTACCGCTGAGAGATTTAGCCTATCTTGTTCTGACGCTGTCAGGTAAAGTTCTAACAGGCACCGGGACTGACACACTGAACGGGGAACTCTCGGCACCAGAGCCGGCGATAGCTCCGGCGATCGGGAACCAAAGAGCTGAGCTCTAAGCCTGGCCCTGCCCTCTGCTCAGCAGGCCGCCGTAGGAAAGCCCCTCCGTAACAGGTACCTGTCTCCAAGTGTGTCACATTCTTGAAAATGCTGCTTGGAAACCATCTTTGGGAAGGCATAAGGTAATTAACCAGCATAACTAACGTACCTCACAGATAACTAGCGACAGGACAAGAGGGAACTCATTGCAAGAGCAACACTGAGCAGTATTAGTTAAGTGTAACAAGCAGCACAAGCTCTGACAGCAGCTCGGCTCCTCAGGCCATTCGTTCTGCTTACTGGGCAGAAACACTCAGGGCAACGGATTAAAAAATCCCATAACAAAATAAAACCTCTCCCCAAGAGCCACACGTCAGTCACCTGAGGTGCTGCTCTCGGTTCCTCCCCTGAGCTCAAGCAGTTTTCAAAGCAAGCTTCGTTACCAGCGTGCTTCAGACACGGCACCGTAGGGCTCCCTCCAAAAGGAAAAGCCTTCCCAGTTCCCTCAGTGGCTCAGCCTGGTGTTTTAGGAAAATTCAACATGAACTTGCCAGACAGCTTATAGGAAAACATACACCTACATGCTCTCAAAGTTGCTGAAAATACTACAGGAATCCCTGGACCTGTTTCCCAGCAGTTAAACACTCCAGCTCCTCCTGCTGTCAGTCTTTACAGGGGCTGGCACCTACTCCAGCAGTGGAACTGTCTTAACTAGTAACTGGGCGAAGCACTGCCGGTCACCCGACGTACGGATCGGCTCGGGCAGGGAGAGGTCAGGGTCAGGGGACGCTGTGCACAGCGCTGCTTCGCAGCTGCCGGAGGGCACGCGGGGTACAGGGTCTCACAGTGAGATCTCCGAGGAGTTCTGCGGAGGAGCTTCGCAGGTCCTGCTGAGCCTTCCAGCTCACAGCCAGGAAGCTTGGCCCTCGCGCAAGAGTCGCGGGTTGTCTCAAGCCCTGCTCAGACGGGTGCCGTAACACCAGTTCAACGAAGGTGGGTGACAATGCCACCGGCACAGAGGCTGCGAAGTCTGCTCTAGTCTTCAGTCATGCTAAACGTGTCAAAAATTCTTTTAGCGGTGGGGAAAACAAACAGCAACCCCCCACTACCATGACCTACAAACCCACTCCCATTTCCTCAGTATTTTAGCTGTAATTGAAAACTCGAGCGCCCGTTCTGCTTTAAATTGGACAACATGACGACGCCTTGCTTTCAGGTCCATCCGAACCCCACGGGTACGCCTCGCACAGACAGCACGGCCGCTGAGATGTTTCACAGCCTGCGCCTGATGCCACCACCAGAATCCACACCCGAAGAGCCGGGCTCGATCACAGATAGGGCTAAACACTAAACCAGCGCTCCTCCGTAAGGCCGGTCCGGTAGCACTTGGCGAGAGCGCTGGTGTGCACCCGAGGTCAGCCCTGCGCCGCGCACGGCCCGCTCCGCGCTGCCGCCGGCACTTCGGCGCTTCTCAGCTATTCGGAAAATAAACACGTGTCCGTAGAAATGTCTCACGGAGAGGCTGATCTCCTCGGTAGGAAGTGATCCAAGCCAACTGCCTTCTATCAAAAAGAAGAGCTGGGACACCACACCCTTCCCTACCAAGGGCTCTGCAAACCTCGAATGAAACAAAAAACCCCACCAAAACATTAGTGGAGCCTACCAGAGGCTGTGGCGGATGAAAACACGGGCAGCTCACAGCCAGCTGCGTTGGTGGCTGAGCCTCCCACAGAGCCCAGAGCGCTCGCAATGCGGGCAGCTCCCAGGCTCCCAAGCACAAACACGTTCCTTCAGAGACGCTTCACCTTAGTCCCCCGATACTCACTCATTTGAAAGCTAAAAATGGTAAGACCTGTGTTGAAAATCCTACATTTGCTTCAACAGCCCAGGAATTGGGGCAAAAGGACAGGTTAGAGCCACGGTGGCATGCCTCCCCCTCGCCATGCCCAGCAGTAAGCGCGGGAGCAGCTCTCCTCCCCGCGCACCCTGCGGAAGGTCAAAGCCACGCAGGGGGAAGCGATCGAAAAAGCTCCAGTCACGAGAACGGCAGAGGAACCCGCGAGCAGGTCTCCTACGGGCAACAGCTCTTAACTTTCCCCAAAAGCTCTGCGAGCGCGCAGGGACAGGCAGGACAGCGGCGCGACGCGCCGGGCGCTCAGCCATGCCAGGGGCTCTGCAAATCAAGCACTCAGCCGGGCAAAACCCGAGGATTTTTGGCTCGATGGGTTCCCAAACGGGCAGAAGAATCGGAAATGCCACGTCTTTCCTCCCGCGCTTCTTGGGAAGGAGGAAAGGTGGTTAGAATGGTTTCCTTAACAGTTTTAGCTTTTTCGGAAGACAAGCTTCCGGCAAATCAGGTCAAATCAAACAACTCACCCAGCGCTGGTAGTTTTTGTTTTCACGTCTCTGAAGGTCAGCTCCCTCGGAACAAACCAAACTTATTTTCGTTAGCGAGAGCGCAGGCGTGAGAGTGCCCAGCGACCTTCCCAGGGCCAGGTCTCCCCCCCCATATTCCAAATTGCATAAAACCAAAAACATGTCAAGATGTTGTAAGGACATAATCCTCAGCAGAATCACAAGATAGTATTTGCAGCTGGCTAGTGGATCAAAGGATTGTTTTTATATAAACAAATTTAAGGCAGCGTTGGCTAAACCGATAATCTCAAGCAAATGGACAGTGCCCATATAAAGCCCCTAATCTCCAGCAGTGACTTGGCATAGCGCACACGGCAGCGTAGCCACAACCGCGCACGCTTTCCCCATCACACCCGCAGCCTGCTCCGGAGGCCTGGGCTGGCAGGGGGCACAACAAAAAGGAGCTCTTGGCAGGCCGGGGCGGGGGCACAGGGATGGGTTGTGGATGAGAGTCGTTCTGCACGTTTAATCATCCTGGCACACGTTTGCGCATGCAGACACAGTTGATCTCAACTTTGTCAGAGAGCTTAGACCAAAACCCAACAAGGCTTCGAGTTTTGCTTGCGCTTTGGCCTTCCGATAGGACATCAGCGCTTGGTTTGGATGCTCAATCTTCTCCAGCCATGAGAGCTACAGAGAAGCTGAATTTAAATGGAAGCCAAGGCTTGCTTGGGTTGGTGTTTCAGGGACGTCAGGGCTTTCCGAAGCGCAGGCATGCTGGCAGAGGGCATGAAGGCAGCTCAGGCGTGCAGGCAGGTCTGGCAGCCGAGAGCAGGAACAGGAGCCCTGCCACTCTAACTTCCAGGAAGATCCTTCCCCCCTCACCCCACCTTCACACGCGCCTTCCGAAACAGGGAGCTGAAGCTTGAAGGTTTAATCGCCTCGCCTGATCACCGCCTGTGAAGGGACTGAATCCAGGATGGTTAGACAATGGAGAACCCCCAGCAAAGGGCACTAACTGAGCACAAAAATCACCAGAGTGGCGCTAAATCAGCACAAAGCAGCCGAGCCAGAAAGACATTAATTTTGCTTTGTGAACTAAAACAACTAATTTCACCACTTTTGTTCATAAAACATGGAAAAAGCTTCAAGAACTCTTTGGCTTACCAAGACAATACCAAGGCACTCCCTCCTCCTTCAGAGAGCAGAGGTCTATTCTGCAGTCAAGCAGCTCCAGCCAAGACCCAGGCAGCTTTCCAACACAACCTGCATTCCAAACAAAAAGCACCCAAACCCCCCCTCACACCAAAACGTGCTCCCGACAGGCTGCCGGCATGAGGCCCGGTGCCGAATCGAACCCGCAGCTTTGCAGCGAGGCCCTGAGACGCTGGGAAAGCAGCTGGGATCTGGGGCAGAGCATCCGAACCACGCGCAGCTTCGGAGCGCTCCTTCGGCATCGCCTGGGGCTCTCTGACCCAACGGCCGGCAGACCCGAGGGCGCGCTCAGATCGCACGCGCTGCTCGGGTTTTGCACAGAGACAACACAGGGATTTATACAAACCAGAAGTTTTAACAACTCTGGGGCAGGATTGGGGATGGCCAGGTTTTCACAGAACCACAGAACCCCCCGAGCTGGCAGGGCCCCCCAGGCCCACCAGCCCAACCCCTGGCCCCACACAGGCCCAGCCCCATCACAGCAGATGGCTGAGAGCGTTGGCCAGACGCTGCTTGAACTCAGCCCAGCTCGGGGCGGTGACCACTGCCCTGGGGAGCCTGTGCCAGGGCCCCACCACCCTCTGGGGGAAGAACCTTCTCCTGATCCCCACCCTGAC
Organism: Psophia crepitans; assembly: GCA_013399095.1. Taxonomy (NCBI): domain Eukaryota; kingdom Metazoa; phylum Chordata; class Aves; order Gruiformes; family Psophiidae; genus Psophia; species Psophia crepitans. Next base: position 164,552 of record VWZZ01004390.1, read on the forward strand.
CCTCCCCTGGGGCAGCTCCAGGCCGGTCCCTGAGGTTCTGTCGCTGGGCTCCAGAGGGAGGAGATCAGCGCCTGCCCCTTGGCTCCCCCTCGGGAGGAAGCTGGAGGCCCCAGGAGCTCTGCCCTCAGATTTTGAGAGGGAGAAGGAGTTTCATGTGTCATACGAGATAAAAATGCAAGTATCTTCACATCATCTGCTGACTTTTTTTTAATCACTCAAACTCTGGGGTACACGGAACATTCTCCATCTTCAGTTTCATGTGCAACAAAGTGTTTAAACTTCCTTGTGCAGAAGCAAAGCCTGCTGCCTTCTGCAGGAGAGGTGCTTACTGCTCGTGCGGAAAGGGAGGTAAGAGGAAAGGGAAACGGTGTGGTTCGGCCCCCGGTTTCAGGCTCGGGAGCTGTGCCGTGTTTCCATACCGGGGAGGATGCCCTGCTCTGCTGCGCAGTGTCCGTCCGGCTGCATCACGCAGCGCCAGCAGAGCCATCTCGTGGTGACACTTGTGCTTGAAAAAAGTCCCAAAGCCACTGCCCACAGCAAATTAAAACAACTTCATCACTTACATCTTGCTCAGTATTTCTTTCCCTACTAAAAAAAGTATACAAAGTTAAGACTCATCACCAAGCTCGTGAGCAGAGCGAGCGCACGGATGCACAACGTGCATTCACTGCGCACGAGGCTGCGGACAGTCACGCCGCAGAGCTAGGGCTGTACCCCACAGTGACACAACCAAACATTTCAGGAACAATACTGCTCCTCACTTCAAGTAAAAGTTCGCAGGAGCACTGCTGCCGGCTGTAAGCTGTCAAAGCTCGGTTCTTCCCTTTCAGTTGGAACTTCCCCCACTCAGCCATCTCTCCCTTTGCTCTTCGGGACGCGTATCCCTTCCTTCACGCGAGCACCCCAATGAAAACTGCTGCTGCAGCCTCCGTGGCACCAGGTATCCTCTGAACCCCGCGGAGCCGATCAGGAAAGGTAGCTGCAAACAGCGCAGCGCACCCCCAAGCCACCCTTTGGCGTTACGTAAAGCCCACAGTGGCGTAAGAGGATTACCCCAGAATTTGCCAAATTCTGATGTCCAGCCAGGTGCTAGAAAGGCAAAACCCTTTCTTCTTAAGCGCTGCTTTTGCAGTGATTTTTTTAAAAGCTAACTGTTATCAGGGCTTTATTCTAGGACAAATTTACAGGTGACTGTACAACTGCTCACCACTTCTCCCTCTCCTTCTCCATCTCTCTGAATTCACATGGTCCCAGGCCCATGACAGGGATCCGTCTGATCGCTGAACTTGTCTAACCTGGCTCCTGAGTTCAGGAAAAAAAGTAAAAGAAAATCCTCAAGTGGAGACGGAACAGCTAGAGCCTGACGGGACGTATGATTAAACCTCTTCTGACTGGGGAAAGGCAATCTCAGCAGCAGCAGCCGTGCTGTCTGAACACATTCGTGCCTTTTAACATAAATAAATTAACAAGCGGGGGCTGAAAAGCCTGATCCAGGAAAGCTACTCTTCTCCCTCAGGAAAGCAAAGCTATTTGCAGTCATGTTTGGAGCCTAGGACCTCAAACTCTCGCTGCCTTTCGCCTAGCAGTCCCCTCTCCCCAAAAACTTCAGGGGATGCTCAAAGCACTGCACTAGAACGACACCCAACAGCCCCCAGCACCTTGTAACGTCTCACCCAGGCTCTATGGCCTCAATAAAAGCAAGTACGTTAAGCTTTACCACATTTAAAAAAAAACAAAACCAAACAAACAACAAACCCCCCCAAACCTCCAGTTCTATACATTGAATAGATGTCACGGAAGGAACAGGTATTCCCATCACTCCAGGGAAAAACAGAGCAGCGAAATGAAGACCTAACGGGATCAAATCCTGACTGGCCTGTAGTACGTTGACACTGGTTTAGACCGCAGAGCTTGATAGCCCTTCCCCTCCCCGTACAAGGTGGGAAAGCTGAAAGACATAAAACTCACACGCTCAAGGCAAGCAAGCTCTCCAAATCTTCAGTTAGGGTCTTGTTTTCATCTTGCCAAAGATTTAGATAATGCTCGTAACCGTTCTCCAGCTATCCCAAAAAAGGGAAAAAGAAATCTCCAAACCCAGAAGAAGAAATCGCATCCCCCCCTCCCCACCTTGCCACGCAGGAGGCCCACAAGCTCTGCTCCAGCAGACAACCAACTGGCTGCACGGCCAGAGAAGGGCTGGGAGGAGAAGGGCCTTGGGAAAGCCAGGAGATGCAGATGAAGAGTCTGGCCCAAAGGTAACCTGCAGTAGCACCCCAACGTCTCCACCTCAGGGCTGCACGCTGGAGCCGGCAGTTTTCTCACCGCACAGTTCAGCGAGTTTTAATTACTAAGCAAACGCAAAAGGCCTCGTTATATCTGCTTCACGAACCTGAAGTTATTCGGAATACTGAGCTCCGATGGCAATGCTCAAGGGATACGTGTCCGGGAGGACACAGCGTAAGGAACTTGTATTTAAAACTAACATTGTCTCACGACTTTACCACTAACTGAAACATCTCAGTGCCAGAATTCCTCAGACTCTGCACCTTCCAGAACAAAGCAGTATTTTAAAATACCCCCAAAGCACGTGCCAAAGTGCTAACAACTCTTCGTGTTTCTCTGTTACTCCCACTTCTGCGAGGCTAAAATACCAGACACCTACCGTTAGAGGTACTGCAACTGAATACAGGAACACAGCTCTGAACTGACCCAAGCTCAAAGGTTTCTAATCTCTTTGCCCACTTCCATCCCTCCTACTTGTTTGTTACCGTTTAACGAACTCTGTTAGCACGGGAAACTCAAAGCTACCTTTGCTGTACTACACCTGATACACTTCTAAACCATGCAAGTAAGTGCCTTGAACAGAGCAGAAACCCCCCTTCTGCAGTCCTGGAGGCCCTGTGATTCTGGTGGGTGATCATTACAGTTCTTCTGCACACCCCACTTCCAGCAACACTGGGAAGTGTCAGGATTAAGGCAAAAAACCCAAAAAAAAAAATTCTTCTGAAAGTAACCAGGTTACCTGTCTAGGAAAAAATATTTTTCTTCTTTTATACAGCTCAGATTAAGGCCAAAAAAATAAAATAATCACGGCCCTACTGTCCCAGGTGACTATTCCCACTTGGCTGGGGGGAAACACCATCGGCCTTACGCGGCTGCCGATCTGCAGACCTCGGCGATCTTTACAGCCTGCGCTTGCCGTCACCCAGAGCGGTGGCATCCTGCACAGCGCTGCTGTTCTGAGGTGGAAAGCACTGTGTATACAAGTGCAGCAGTCACACTTTGGGCAGCGCCTTCTCTGAAAGCCCACAACATCTTCACATAAATAACAGCATTTGCTGTGCACTAGTAACGCTAGCTGCCTTTACAGGCTGAACAACTGAACGGGCGGTGGAGTAGAAAAAGCAAGAGACAGGATTTCACCTCAGCCGTTGCTTTTAACATAAATTGTTCAGGCTAAACCCCAAAGTATCAAAGCCCTGTTTTATCAACCCTCACAATATTACAGTCAGCCAAAGTGTTCTGCGGCGCTTTGGCCTGGTGCTTTAGACACTTACGTTCCACCTGAATACCATCGGCATGGGGTTTGCTTTTTGGTTCCTGGCTCCCAGCTTTGGCATCATCATCATCCAGCAGAGGAACATAGTCTGTTTTATCTACCGTTTCTCCAACCACATCATCAAATTTCTCTGCCTCCAGGGTGGCAATGAAGTCCCTTTTCACCTCTTCCTCAATCTCAGGAGGCGGCTCGGTCAGAGCATCCGCAAGACTGAGGTTGTGATCCAAGTCAGCCATGGTTCAGCACCTTTGCAACCTGAAAAGTGAGGTGGGGAAGAAGAAAAGGAAACAAATATTTTAATAAGAAACCCTTTAAGTTTACTCAGAGTGTGATGTTGACAACTGTGGGCCTCCTGGGCCATAACGCAGTAAGAAACATTTGCTTTAGCCCTCAGTGATTCCCAGATGTTTACAAAACCCCCACACCAGCATATACACAAACAGTCAGATCATCTAAATCAGCTTTTAGGGCACAAATATCACATTTCATGTGATGTTCCACCAGAACCTTAAAGAAAAATAAGAAAAACCCCAGTAGCTGGCCAGCAGAAGCCCAATCTTCCATTGATTTCTGCCTCGCCCCAGATCTGGGAGTTAATTACACATCCACAGCAGCAGCAGCACGACAAGTGACGCAAGCGAATTTAGTTCTTGGGCTGGGCTCCACCAGCTTCCCCTATGGAGATTAGGGCTTTACATAATCTCTGATGTACACCTCAGCGATGCTTCTGATCCCTCTGGCAGGGTCCTGTAGCATGTTTACATCCTCGGCGAACCTTACTCATACCAACAAACCCACTTCTGGGGTTTGTGCGGGAAGGTGAAGTTTTAATAACGATTATGTGAAAATAAATACAGTAAAGTACACATGATATATAAAGCTATAAACTGGAAACAAAGCAGAAGGAAATCAGGGAGGAAAAGATGAAGGGGGATTCTATCTCAGCACTCAATTTACCTTTCAGGCACTGAACAGAAAACGTACCTGAACCGATTCGCCCGTTTCGCAGCCAAAGCTTGCGGCTGGCCCAACAGATACACCCATGAACAATTATCTACGTTTCTACCTTTCACCCTTTTGAAGTTATTATTAGGAACAACAGCCAACAAACACCAAAGGGAATTCCTAGGAGCAAACCCCGTTCTGTGACCTTCCAGAGCAGCGGCAGTCAGTTCCGCACGCGCAGCGCCATCAGACAGCAGCGGCACCAGAAGCTCCAGGCACGGGCTTCAGCCATGGGCAGAAAGTGTCTGGCACAAACTGCAAGAACCAGAACCTAAAGGGGCCACCAGCGCCTACACTGGCATAAACACTGCTCCTACAGGGTACCACAGCTGCCTGTAATTTTTTGGGGGGGCTCTATGTTTGGGAGCACAAAGCAATTTGGTGCTGAGCTCCCTACAACTCCCTGACAGGAGGGGTGGGCAGGGGGGGTTGGTCTCTGCTCCCCAGCACCAAGGGGTGGGACAAGAGGGAACGGCCCCAAATGGCTCCCGGGGAGGGTCAGGCTGGAGCTGAGGAAACATTCCTTCCCCGGCAAAGTGGTCAGGGCTGGGGACAGGCTGCCCAGGGAGGGGGCAGTCCCCGTCCCTGGGGGGTTCAAACAGCGTGTGGCCGTGGCACTGCGGGACAGGGGGCAGGAGCCATGGGGGGTGGGCTGGCAGTTGGATTCGATGATCTCAGAGGGCTTTGCAACCTGAAAGATTCTGCGATTACACTCATTATCAGATGCACAATCTAATTTCAGAGCCTGGCAAGCCAACGCCGCAGTGCCTGCCGGAGAATTAGAGAAGAACAAGTCCGCAGACGTGAAGTTTAGAGTTCTAACACCAAAATTCTTCCAAACGAAAAGATAAGAAGGAGGTTAGGTGAAGTGATTCGTTATTTTACAACCAATTCTCACTGTACGGGACAAGACCCACCAAGCCACATCAGGGAAAAACAGTAACAGCACTGAAGAGACAGAAGCGCATACGTGAAGAGGCGCAGACACACAAGAAAACACAATGGGCGTTTGTACGGCGCCTTGGCTCACGAAGGGCTGACCCACGGCCGCTGACCGCCGGGGTGCCGGCGGAACACAGATCCTCTTGTTCCGAAGCCACAAAGGCTCCTACTCCTTGAACCACGGGCGATTCTTCGTCAGCAGCACGCAGCCACCGACACATACCTACGGGCTTGAGCCTGGGCGAGGCAATGCTTCACATTCCTACAAACAATGGTATCACACTGCTATTGTTGTCCATGGAATTGCACGCAAGTATATTATGGAAACTAATTCAGTTAAATCTATTCCTTTTTTCTTTAACAATAAAAGGTCAGACTTCAAGTCAGATCAGGCTTCAGCAGCAACCGCAGTGTTGGTTGCTTTAGAGAAAGGCCCTGAAGAATTACCGCTTAGTGCAAGTCTAGAGGTGAAACGTCTGGAGCCTTAACCCTTCCTGCAGCGTTGAACGAGTTATGGTTACGGTTATTAAAACAAAACACAACACACCCATCCACAACACACCTATACACTTAAGGGAAAGAGTCCTGTTAAAAAAGCCGCTTTCAGATAGAGTTCCTGACCAGTTCTGACACACAGCGACCCGCACACGACGTCACCCTCCTCCCAGTGTCACCAGGGAAGGAGGTTTGATCTGTGCACCGGCCAGTCCCTTCGAAGGAAGAAACGAGGCACCTAAACAGCCATCTTCCCAACCGTGTGCTCCCTTGCTTTCCACTTGGAAGAGGAATGATGGTGTTTGGGTCTGCCTCAAAAAAAATAAATTCGCAGCTATGAACATTTCATCCTTTTCTTCTGATCAAGGAAGAAAAAGAACATTTAAAATTTTCGACAAGCTGCTTCATGATGCTACTCAGAAGTGCAAGAATCAAGGCTCTGGTCAGGGAACAGCTACGGAGCGCCCAGTAACTTGGGGGATAAGCAAGCGAAGGCTGGAGCGAACGCACCAGGCGCCAGAAGAGAAATCGGCCTCCCGCTGTCGGCAGCGGGCGCGCCGGGTCGGCCGGGGCAGGCGGCACCGCTCCGTCGCCTCTGGAGCGCTGGGTTCTGTGCTGGGTTCTGCACGCCGCCAGCACGGCTCGGCTCGGCTCACCCCTGCACAGCCTGGCGCTTCCTGTGAACGGCATTTCGGGAAACTCTCTAACCCCACCCCAGATGCTGGTTAGCAGCAGATTACAGTCCCTAAACTGAACCATCCGCTCACAGTTTTCACACGTTCGCTTCAGATTAAACATTCCTGCTATTTTAGTTTCAGGAACAGGAGGGGCCTTTTAGGAGCATTTCCTCTTGACGGTTTAATTTAGGGTCTGTCCAAATGGCAGGTCGTTGCCATCCTCCCACTCTCATGGAAACTATTAGCCCACTGCTTTAGAGAGGCCGGTAACATTTCGCATCCCCTGCCCTGCACGATCCAGACCCAGGGACCATCTACACCCAACACCAGAGCACACAAACGCGCACGGCCGTAACCACGGCTCTGCAGTCAGAGTAAGCTCACAGTACTGAGCCCAGAACTGGTTTAGTCCTGTTCTGTGGAGATATTCGGTCACTTTTCCTCTAGACCTGAGCAACTGCACTTCAGTTAACAGAGCGAACGCCTGCAGAGCCCCAGCGCCTGCAGGAGCTGCGGGGTGAGCGGCGTAGGGAAGCAATTAGGAATTAGGCGGCCAAGGGGGCCACCAGCACCCTGGCTGGTATCAGGGGTGGGGTGGCCAGCAGGAGCAGGGCAGGGACCGTCCCCCTGCACGGGGCTCTGGGGGGGCCGCACCTCAACGGCTGGGGTCAGTTCTGGGCCCCCCAGCACCAGAAGGACATGGAGGGGCTGGAGCGTGTCCAGAGAAGGGCAGCGGGTGGGGAAGGGGCTGGAGCCCCACTCTGATGGGGGCGACTGGGGGACCTGGGGCGTCAGTCTGGAGAAGAGGAGGCTGAGGGCAGCCCTGATGGCTCTCTGCAGCTCCCTGACAGGAGGGGTGGGCAGGGGGGGTTGGTCTCTGCTCCCCAGCANGGGGGGGGGGGCTGGCGGTTGGACTGGATCATCCCAGAGGGCTTTTCCAACCTTAACGATTCTGTGATTCTAAGATTCTATGAATTCTTAACCCAAATTAAGGTTAATTCCCACCCAGATCATCCTCTGGCACATGAATATTACTCTGTCACAAGCACCCAATGGCTTCACATCGTGCTTGTTTTTCGGTCCCCATTAATGTGGTAGCGCTTCATGAAACATTGCCACCAAACAGCATTGCCAGCGTTTCTATTTCAGACCTACATAGGAACTGGGACACTAAAGCAATCTAGTTTCTGGGGGAAAATAATAATGAGGTTATGCAGACTTACCAGCAGGACATTTCCTTGTCTGTATTTAACTTCATAAGAACTGCAGAAACTCTGTATAAAAATAAACTAATAAGCATAACCAAGAAAAGCTATTTTGTATTTCTTCAGCAAATACAGCCCTGGTATCTCAGGCACGTAAAAGCGCCTGGCAAGTAACGGGCTGCCCGAACGCAGAGCAGCACCCGGGCCTCGGGAAGGCCAGCCAGGGAGAAGGGACAGCGGGGCCACCGCCAGGCTGCACGGGGCTGGTAGAGTTAACTAAGGCAAAAGGAAAATCAGCGTAGCACACAGGGTCTGCCCGAGGGCAGAAACCAACCCCCAAAGTATATTCATGTGTTGGCCAGCTTACCCAGACAGATGCTCCCTATACTGTTCCCAGGCACATGGACCTGCGTTCCAGAACCTTCCTCAAGACCTACCTTCACACCCCGCATTACGCCGCCATGTGAATCGGGTATTAACACAGGATACGAATTCCGACATTAACCTTTAGGATGAAAGGCAAACCTGAGGGATGACTGAGGTTTCAGAAGGCAGCAGTTTAAGAACGTATTAAATAATGCTGCAGCTGTGAGACAGCTGCCGAGTCCTCTTGTCTGTTAAATAGCAGAGGGAGTAACAGCAGCGATGGTGTAACGCCAGCCCGCATGACTCAAGATTCCTACCTCTGGAGGAGCCTCGGAGGACAGGCAAGCCCTCCCTGAAGAACACCGAGGTGAGTATTTTGCTCAGAGGAAAGGTGTGGAAAGGAGCCAACCCAAAAATCAGTCCCACAGTGACAGCTGTGCTACAGAGGAGGAGAAGAGTTTTCCTGTAGCTAGGCATTCCTCAGTCCATTCCAGGAAATCTCCAAATTATCCCACAGCAAATAAATCATATTCCCTTAACTCACACCTTTTTTTTCCCCTAGAGGATTGTTTAGACCTCGTCACGTTCCAGCACCAGCTGATCTGTTACAGTCAGTATTTGCCCCATCTGTTCTTTTTTATGCTCAGAATCTGTGTGTACTCAGGGAGTAACCTGTTCGTTTTGATAACTAGAGTCCATCCTCCTGTTAGCTAATCTGAAAAACAAAGAAGAGTCACCTCCATCTATTACCCCTAGCTCAGACCCCTGTTCCTGGCATCTCACTCCAAAGAGTTCCTGCTGTTTCCCCAACTCCATCAGTCTGAGCTCCTCCTGGGTGTTCCCACCACCCCACCCGACGTTTGACATCCACAAGGTTGAACTTTGCTAAGGCAGGTGGAATTTGTGCTCTGCAAACCCATCTAGAGCCAGACTGACCACGTCCCAGGGATCCCAAAGGGCTCAGACCGGTGATCCCTTGCAGAAGTTTTACTTTAAGTGACCCGGTGGAATAACTTTCAAGAAACATCATCCCAGCCAGCCAGCCTCTGAAAGCAGAAGGAATACAAACACCACTGGCTTGCATAAGCCACTGCCTCTAGCTTCCCATCTAGGGAAGAGTGGAATTTATTTCCTGAACTTGGTATTTCCATTTTGTAGCTTCCCCAACTGCGCTGCTGCGTACACGCCTCCGGGCACGCACCGAACCGCACGCACAGGTATGATCAGCCTGACCCAGATCTCGTGCATCTCGTCTGCAGGTGGAGAGAGGGGAGAGCAGGCGAGTGGCGCCGGGGGTGCTGCCCACAAAAAAAACCCAGAAAGAGATAGTTGAAAACCCGTAAACTGTTTAAACAGAATCATCCTTGGCAGGAGCCGCTGACTGACTTGCCTCGGCTGTCTGGCAGCGGGAATAGCGGATTCTCCCCGGAGAAGCGGGCCGGCAGGCCAGGCCTGGCGCTGCTGCCAGCCCCGCAGTGACACAGCACTTCGCCCGCCGCGCCGCTGCCTGGACCCAGCCCCTGCTCCCCCGCTTCGCGCCGCTCACGGTGCTCACAGGCTGCGGCCCTGCTAGCATTAACTATCGGTTCTCCTCTACCAGAATAGCGTTCCAGCAACCTTTGTGCCAAAGAGGCAAGAGAAATCTCTTTCCAGAAGTAGCACATCTAAGAGGAATAAGAAACGAAGCAGCATTTCCTCATTTCTGGTTGCTTGTTCAAAGGAGACACTGATTTATGAGCAGCACGTATATTATTTCACCAGACCCACTTGCTCCTTTAAAATTAGCTCCTAACTACATCCAGAACAAAATCCCCGACTAGAAGAAACGGACAGCTCAGTCATAATTCCCATTTCTCCTGCCGTAAGTCAGCTTGCTTTTCTTAGACGAGGCTCTCACAAGCACCGAGCAGTGGCTGTAAGAAAACAGGCGAGGAGGGAACGGAGACATGCGAAGTCATCTTTGGGCACCCTGGGCTGGTGGGGGGTGTCCCTGCCCATGGCAGGGGGTGGCACTGGGGGGGCTGGGAGCTCCCTTCCCACCCAAACCAGCCTGGGACTCCATGACCTTCCTTCGCAGTATCCTGGAGGGATTCTTCCCTGAAAAGGATGTCTGCGCCCGCCTTCCAAAAGGAGGGGACACACCAGTGAATCAAGCTGCTGATGTTTCTTACGCTCCCTGGCTGGGCATGACAAGTCTATGACCTAGTTTAATTATCTCATAGTTTTTCTTTGGCACAGTCTGAATCAGTGGGATTAATTATCTTTTAAGTTAAGCAAAGTAAGATCTTGGCTTTATTTTTGTAGATGTTCCGAGCCGCAGGAAATCACTCCAATTACTAGAAGCTGCTTCTCAGAGGTAGAGAGATGCAGGTCAAGGACCCTTCACTAAAGCCTTCCCAACAACAATTACCAGTTCATGCTCAGCTCACTTGCCAGAAAAACCAAAGTGACGGCCTCAGAAGGGGTGTCCCGCAGGAAAGGCTTGTCCTGAGGCACCAGTTCCCCAGCAGGCAGTGATGCAGTCACCTTCGGCAGCGGAGGGAAGGCTGGCCAGCCCAGGTACTCCAGGCCTGCTAGACAGGCACGAGTACCCAACACAACTGGTGGCATGATGATGTACGTGAAGTAAAGATTATAGACATTTACATAGTCAAAAACAATCAAGCACCAATTTTAAACCAAGTTGTTCAAACAGCAGTTGGCAGCTTTCCCCAGCTCCCGTGGGCCACAGCAAACAGCGGTTTCCAGCTCCAGCCCACCCCACCACCAGTGCTGCCACCTCCGTGTCACACCAGGGGTCCGCTTACGTAAGGCATCCCATACAATACCTTATTACTCATTCCAAAGGCACGTTTGGACTTTCAGCAACATCAGGATTTCAGTAAGAGTCATGTCATACAAAACCACATTCTCCTCCAGACAATACAGAACTACAGCAAGAGAGTTTCCAGCTATTATTTACACAGCTTAAGTAATTGCCTCCCTCCTTTATGAGGGACAAAAGAGGTGGCAAGTACAGAGAAGGTAGATGTGCAGTGTTTGCTGGGTTTACGCCTGGATTGCTACAACAGACAAAGCCCTTGTGGGGTTCTTTCCCTCCTCAGCACAAATTCTCCAACAGCTTTCTGGCTAATTTCAAGTAAATACAGTAAATGAGTCCCAGAACCTCCAGCTCCTACAGATACCAGGTCCAAAAGTGCACAAGTGAACGGAACAAAGTCCCTCTTATTGCCTCCAGAGAGGAGCGCAGGGCCAACGCAGTGGGTTCCACTCAGGACTGCCAGGCGGCAGCACACGCGATCCACCAGGTAGGCAGAGTCTGGGAAGCGGCGATGGGCCCTGCAGGGCCCTGGGGGCACAGCAAGGTGTCCCCAAGAACTCTGGGCCTTTACAGAAGTCGGTGCCACTGAACCGCACACTAACAACCAGCTCCAAAGGTTGGACACAAATCTCGGCTCACTTCCACAACCAGTTCACACCACACAGGAGATAATAAACATGATGTTTTAACTTCTCACTTGAGATCGGTTTAACCAAGCTGCGATTCAGCTTGCCAGCGGAATTTCAAAGCCGAGGCACAGCTTCAGCCACTGCTGCTCCCTTGTAACGCAGGCTGCTCTGAGTCGTTTCCTCTTCCCCGTCTGATATCTCGCTACTTCCACTCACCAGCTTACTAATAACCTTCCCCCAGCTTGAGCCAGGCTGCCAGTCTTGCTTGAGCTTCTTCTCCTACAGCAAAAAGCCTACACAATGGAGCAGGTTCAAGGAGCTCCGAGTGACACTACACACGCACTGGAACAACCCTGGAGGCTCTCAAGCTGTCTGTAGCCTCTTCAGTTGTGGATAACTGAATTTGCACTTTGGGCACCCTATGAGCCAAGACAGACCCAAGCAGAAGGTGTAAGGAGTGCTCCAAGCACTGCTGGTCTTTCACCTGGGAGAGGACAGTTGGAGTAAACCTGTGAGTAGGCACAAATATGAGCACAAACACTGAATGCAGGTAGAATCTTGTGTGGAGCACACATATATCTCTACTTTGGATAAGGAAAAAAGCCTAAGTCATAGAAGGAAACAAGCCTAAGACGGTGAAAAATGAACACAAGAGCCACAAGACGACAGAGCAGAAGCTTGACCACGGTATGCCTGTAATCAACTTCCCCTTTACCGACACGGCTCTAAGATGTGAAAGCTGCATGTTGTTCTACACATGGACCCGAGGGAAACCAACCCACTGAGCTCTCAGGCGGGTTCGGAAACCTTTCCGGGCAGCGGCCACAAAGAGAAGCTCGGAACCGGTTCTAGTCTCAGCTGGGACCTGTACTACAGGCTGTTGTGGGCTGGCGTGGCAAGGTTTGGTAGCGGGGGGGGGTCACAGGGGTGGCGGCTTCTGCAAGAAGATGCAGGAAGCTTCCCCTGTGTCTGACAGGGCCAACCCCAGCCGGCTCCCAGACGGACCCACCGCTGGCCAGGGCCAAGCCCAGCAGCGACGGTGGCAGCGCCTCTGGGGTAGCAGAGGGAAGAACGAAAAAACCCAACCACAGGAGCTTTTGCAGCCAGAGAGAGGAGTGAGAAGGTGTGAGAAGCTCCACAGACACCCAGGTCAGTGCAGAAGGAGGGGCAGGAGATGCTCCAGGCGCCAGAGCAGAGATTCCCCTGCGGCCCGTGGGGCAGCCCATGGGGAGGCAGGCTGTCCCCCTGCAGCCCAGGGAGGGGTGA
>VWZZ01004390.1:177557-207437 GCA_013399095.1 Psophia crepitans
TCTCCCTGCCCTGCCCTGGTTTGCTCGGTGATAAATCAGATCAGTTCCTCCCTACGTCTGGGCTGGTTTGCCCGGGACGGTAACTGGGGAACGGCCTTTCCCTGCCCTTATCCGACCCACAGCCGCTCGTTACCCCTCTTCTCCCCTGCCCGGGTAAGGGGGGCAGTGACAGAGCGGCCCGGGGGGCACCTGGGCTCCAGCCAGGGTCACCCCACCACCCAGGTGCAGGACAACTTGAGGCAATGCAAGTGACTGGGCAGAAGATGCTCGGGACGGCTGCAGGCAGGGGGCTGCGAGCACCGCGGGTGGCAAGCACGGCCCGCGTGCCAACTGTGCTTCGTTAATGCTATTAGTCATTCACTTTCATGGGCATGTTAATATTTTGAATAAACAAAGAGCAACTGTCAGAGCAGAACGGAAACGGGCACAGCGAGGCCAACAGACTACGACAGGGAAAGTCAATGGAACAAAACGAGCTCTGGCTGACAAAGGCCTTTTTTTTTTTTCAATGCCGTACCTATGACTTTTATAAATTGTACCTTCCGAATTTCAGAGCTGATGGCTTTAAAAAGTGCAGTTATTTCAGTGCCACGATGCCTTGTAAGAGCCTACGTAATTCTGGTTTTTACTCAGTGTTCCCAAAGAGCACCCACCAAGGCGCAGGGTTCCATCCCTTACCGTACAGCCATTTCTCCGCTGTTCAAAGCAAAGCGCAGGTTCTGCGGTTAATTGGTAGTGCAAACACACCCGGCTTTACAACCAGACTGCATACGAGCCTTTAATGCACATTCTGCTCCGTAAGATTGAAACACCTCCATCAACTAGGCTTCCCTGAAGAAAGCAGCAGCAGAGCCAAGGAAGCGTGCCTTCACCAGATGTAGTTACTCAGACGGCGGGGGGTGAGCAAAGGCAGGCAGCAGACAGTCTCCCACCGCTCGTGCCTCTTCTGGGACAATCCTCTTACCGTTACTGTTTTCTGGAGATTTGAGACAACTTCTCTTGTCTTCCTGCCTTCCAGACATTCGTAGCTTGGAGCACTTGCACTTCATGAAATGATCACGTCTACAGAGATAACTGGGCAGAAATCCTGAGCTAGCCAGGGGAAAGCTGTGAAGCAACTCCTCTCTCCACGTGCCATCTCCCACTCGCTGTCCGTGCAAAAGCCGTAATTAAAGGCAGCCTGCAAACTGACAGCCCAACATTCTTCAGGTTCACTGAAGCTACTTTTCAGTTTATAGCTGTGCTCTTTAGATGTAGACATACACTTAAGATAATATTATCTGATTTATCAGAAGAGAAACCATTTTCGTTAAAGCAAAGGGACGTCAAAAGAAGCTGCCAGGCCCAGGCAGCCATTGGGTGGGAAGGGTGGCAACGAGGACAATTCAAGGCCACTTGAGTTCTCAAGTACAGACAAATTGCAGCTTGAGGAAAGCCAGCTCAATTTGCCTTTCTGAAGGGGATGGTGCCCAGCCTCACAAGTACAGTGGTCAGACATCAGTTCTGCACCCGGAGAGGGCAGTTACGCCTCAGCACCAGGCGGATCTGCAGGGTCTGCACACCACCAGGTAGCGAAAAGCTCCCAAACACAACTAAAAACGTCATTGGAGCTGCCTAAAGGAAGGCTATTGTAACAGCTACCGAACACTGAAATACCTTCTGAACGGACTATATACGTTTACAGCTGTAATAAACTCGATGAGATCCCATGGCTCATCCACCCTCTCCAGGGCAGAAGCCTCATGATCCAGTATAAGGTTCCTCAAGAAGCTTTAGCCTTATTCAAGCAAGGAAAGATCACTGCACCACTCAACCTCTCCACCTTTACAACAGACTACATCTACAGCAGACTCTTCAACTGTACTCTGCACTGCTCATTTAAAATACAAGCTTTGCACCAGCCAGAAGAATGCACTTTTATGGTGATCACAGAGCCCCAGGCTGGTTTGGGTGGGAAGGGACCTCCCGGCCCCCCCAGTGCCACCTCCTGCCATGGGCAGGGACACCCTCCACCAGCCCAGGGGGCCCAAAGCCCCATCCAACCTGGCCTTGGGCACTGCCAGGGAGCCAGGGGCAGCCACAGCTTCTCGGGGCACCCTGTGCCAGGGCCTCAGCACCCACCCATCCATGAGGAAGCTGGGTCAGCCCAACACTTAACTTGGCTGTAATTTAGTACAGGAATTGATCTCATCACGGAGTTCAACAAATAGAGGTCTCTGGTGATCCAGCCCATGACAGTACAAGCCCAAACCTCTCAGTCTGCTATTTTACATGGCGTAATTTGCTCCTTCCCATCCTGACAGGTACTGCATCCCGTTAAGCACTTGCTTCCAAGCACTGGGAGACTAGCCAGCCACGCAGCAGGGCTCCCGGCGAGACATCACCTCCAGGGGTAGGAACTCTCCTGCGGAGTCCACTGTGGCCAACTCAGCATCCACCTCTCCCACAGAAGGCAGGCAACTCTGCCCCAGCAAAGCTGCCTGGAGAGGCCTGGCTGCCAGTTATTCTGGAAGCCCTACACACAAACTGATCACTGTGGCCAGTTAGTTATTTCCTTCCCTCTACTAATAAATAAACAAATAAATACTAGTACTTCAAGACCTCGAGGAATCTCTGCACTCTAGTGGCAGGTAACATGCATAGTCTATGCCCCTTATTAACATTATTTTCAATTAAGTAAAAGCAGTTTAAAAATAAAGTCTACATTCAGCACTTATGCAAAATAAAAATAACTAGCTGGAGCTAGAGCTCTGTCAAAGATCAAGGCAGAAGGAAAACCCAAATGAAAGAGCACCAGTAAGCACTCTTGTTTATGGGCTGTATAAATAGGCACACGCAGGTGCCTGTGGATACGACGTCCTCTAATGACAGAGCAGGAGGACGTAGGAGGCGTCAATACGAACATGACATGCCTGACTTTATTAAAATCAATGATGCAGGCAGCTAAAGAGGAAACCCTTTCACCACCTCTCACCTGACAAATATCTGATTGTCAGGAATCTCCGGGTCACTGCTTATGATGGTGTTTGAGAATAAAGAGTCAGACAGAAATCCATCAACCCTCTCCCATACAACCAACCCCATTTGCACAGTTGCTCCAGACTAAGAGCTCAAGACCTGCAGGCGGCTCAGAGGGGTGGTAGACTCTCCCTTCTCAGAGATATTCAAAATCCAGCAGCACACAGTTCTGGGCAACCTGCTCTGGGTGACCCTGCTTTAAGCAGAGGGGGTTGGACTAGATTGTCTCCAGAGCTCCCTGTCACCCTCAGTCGTTCTGTGACACTGATATCCTTTGAAAACTACTGTTCCTACTTCTGAAACGAACAATCAAAAGTCTATGAACAGAACAAGACAAGTCCTAAAGCACCTCCATCTTGCATCTTGAAAGCAAGCCTTAAAACCAACCCAACCCTCCCAACCTCCCTGGCCACACGTACAGTTTTGGAAAGGATCCAGTGCTGTCCCAGACAGAGGGTAGTGCGGAGAGCGCACAGCAGTGCAGTCCTGCAGTACATACGGAATTTCATTCATGCTGTGGCTTTTGCCCAGAATGGAAATGAGACAAGGCGATGGGGAAAAAAGAAATAAGAGTGAGGAATAATTCCAGAATTTGCATCTCTGATACACAATGGCCAAACTTCTTCATACAAATCTTCAGGTAACTCTCTTGCTCTTAGTTTAAGAGCTAACATTACTTTGGGTACCATGAAGCTAGCTCCAGGAGTCCTAACTAGCCCTGCAATGGAAAGGCAGGCACTGATCCTGCTCACTAACACACAGAGGTCTTCCTGCTGCTGCTCGCCTGCAGCTGCTTCAGTTTGCCTACAGTGCGAGGCCTGAAGTCAGTACAGTAAGAAAAGCTTAACTTGCAAAGCTATGAGTACAACCAGAATTAATCTGGAAGGTCAGCTCCAAAAGCAAGATTTCCTAGATGGACTGGATCATCCTGGAGGTCTCTTCCAACTTTAATGATTCTGTGATTTCCATGTATATACACAAGAAAGATGTTACTTTCTCACCACTCCTCACCTCCTCCTCCTCTCTGCACAGAAAGGAGCATGAAAATACAGCTTGAAAAGCAAATATTATCTGAAAAAGCTTCCACATGTTGTCACCGTTTGGGCTTTTGTTAGTCTCTGCCACCAGAGTCATCCTGACCAACCCAGTCATCCTGGGGCTGAAACAGCACCAGTCAACAGGGGGCAGGAGCTGCTGATCCTCCCTCTCCAGAGCACCACGTTCCCAGTCCCACAGGACGACACGTGGCCACCGACTGGGGTGCAGCAAGGAAACTTCTGCCCCATGAAACAGGAGGGCAACAGCCTCAGGAAAGGGGCTTTTGTTTGCTCAATTTTGTTTATTTGGTTTTTAATCTCTGGGCTGATATTTTTCTCCCTGTAGTTATTTCCTAGTAAAGGATTAGGACGTCGAGTGTGGAAGAAAAACCCAGACACCCAAGAGAGTAACTGCCGCATCCCAGGGAACTAGACTTAAACCGCTTTGAATTTGTCTAAAAGCCTGAAGTGAGTTTTGCGGTCTCCCCGCGGTACGTACGCTGCAGAGGCAGCCCAGCGTCCTCTGACAGCAAGGGCCCTGAGCGTTAGCACAGACGGCACTGATCAATGCCACCAAACCCGACAGGAGCAAACCAGCGTGAGCCAGAGGCAAAACCGTTCAGACTTCCCTCCCGCCCAGATCACAAATGACCCCTGGAAGGACAACCAACGAGAGGAAGCCCACCTGCACCAGCCCTGCGTGCTTGGAGAAGCTTACTTGTTCAAAGACTTCTCTTTGGTTCCAAGTAAGGTGGGTGGGAAGGGGGAGGCTCACGTGGGAAGAGGGCCTTGCATCAGCCAGCTGGACAAAAAAAAAAAAATCAGAGCTGGAGGCCTGAGGCGTGTCAGGCTGAGGAGAGGAAGGGTGATACAACGGCAGAGAATCCCCCCAGCAGACCACTTCCAACCCTGACTTCACTTGCACCCATTCCCCAAAAAACACATAGCCCGCACTCGTGCCTGCAAAGCGCGTTTTACTGCTGCTAATTACAGCGAAGCACACGGAGATAAGGGAGCACCTCCCCAGAGATTCCCTCCCTCTGGGCAATTTCCCTATTAACCACTCGGCAGGATGGGGTAAGACTGGCCAAGGCAGATTGCTACATTACAAGTTGTACCATTTCCAAGCTGATAAAAAGTCACATTCATAAACTTGCCTTAAGTTACAGCAGGATAGATGCTCTGCCAGAGCAGCTTCACTGGGAGTACAAGAATAACTTTCCTGTAAGCCCCAGCAGGGATTAGGGACTCTAGAAGGTGGGGATTAATGGTCTTGGCTGGCCTTCAGAACAGCCACATGGAAGATGAGTTCATAGATAATAACTGTGAGGGACTGTCAAGCGTCTAGTGCCGCACAGGCCTACAAGCACTGAAATAAGAGACCTAAAAAAGACTGGTATGTCATCTCCAAAGCTCAGAAATGCTTATCTAAGGAAAACAAAGGAGTCTGCCCACCTCCTGCACAGAGTTTAAGTTTTAGCTCTAAAACGACCTATTCATTAACTACTTGAAACAAAGAAACTCCCCAGAGTCGTACTTGTTTGCCGGTTTTCAGACCGTCTCACAGAGGACAGGATTTTCTGCGCCGCGCGCCAGCGGAGGCAGCACCAAAAAAGGCGAGTCTCATTAATCACGGGGGAAGAGTCTCCTGCTTTCTCTTGGCAGAGGCGAGAGGGAAAGGCAGGCAAAGTGGGGGCAGGGGACCAACTCTGGCTGCTAGCAGAGCACTTTCTTTCTCTGTTGCATATTGACTGCTAAGCCACAAACCAAACAGGCAAGGCAAGCAGCTGTTCTGTCAGCTGCTTTCCTTTAATAGCACATGCATCAGAAAGGAAGGCAGCTTCTACCTCCCTAAGAGCAAAACCCAGAAAATAATGGCCTTCCGGCGTCTGCTGAGAGTCCCTTCTCTTGGGAAGAGGGGAAGGATGGCACCTTTCTAATGTAGTAGATCAGTCAATAATTCTCCTTTTTATTAGGTATTTTGTACCTCCTCGTTCTTCTTCCTGCAAGATCATCTCGCTGCCGTGGCTGGAAAGGAAGACCAGTGAGGGCACAAAAAGGGAGAAGCTCCACAAGAACAGTGCACCTCCGTCCCTTAGCCCTCACGTCAGCGCCGCTAGACTCAGCCCGCCCCACACCACCCTTGTGTACGCTGCTCCCAGAGCAGCGGGTCTTGCACTCACGTGAGAACTTCAGCTGTCATTTCCAAGATGATTTCTTCTGCTATTGCTTGGGAAGAAGTCCGTGCAGTGTGGACACTGAAAGCACAGACCAGGGGGCGAGGAAGAGCTCAAGTCATGCTACAAGAAAAGTGATTTTTTTCAGAGATCCCGTCCAGCTTAATTACAGTCGTAATACCGCTGTGCAGGCCCTCCATACCACCACCAACTCCCACATTCTGCTTCATGTGTACATACACATCTGAGAGGGCAGGGCGGAACATAAAGACCACAGAGGACATGTTCTGAAATAGAGTTAAGCAAACAAGCTCTCATGGAAATGGACAAGCAGCAATTAAATAGCATTTAATGGGTTGCAGGCATATCATATCTCACACATACATCAAGAAGTTTATTGCAGTCTTGAAAACTGAGTTGAAGTTCCTGTGGAACAGCAGAAACAACTCAAGCTTGTGGAAGTGGTCTGGTAGAAAGAGGCAAGACTTAGGCTCAGCAACTCCGCTCCCTTATTTCCCAAGGAGGACATCAAGAACCAGGCGATCAGGCCCAGTCAGTATGGGTTTGTGAAAGGCAGGTCATGCTTGACCAACCTGATCTCCTCCTACGAGGAGGTGACCCAATGGAAGAGAGAAAGGCTGTGGATGTGTCTACTTGGACTTCATAAAGCCTTTGACACAGTTTCCCACAACGTTCTCCTGGAGAAACTGGCTGCTCCCTGGGACAGGCTGCCCAGGGCGAGGGGAGTCCCTGTCCCTGGAGGGGTTTCAAAGCCGGGCAGACGTGGTGCTTAGGGACTTGGGGCAGTGCTGGGCTGGGCACTGCTGGGGTAACGGTTGGACTTGGTAGTCTTTTCCAGCCAGAAGAATTTTGTGATTCTAAGAAGGATAAATCAAGTCATAAACATCATTGGAAAGCCCTTCTGAAGTAGAGCTCCTGGAGATCAGCTTTGTGGCTTCTCTTACTCATGCCCAATCTGGTGCCCACAAGTAAGGCTGGATGCCATCTGCTGAATGCAAACTGACTCTAGGGACGTGCCCCACCATCCACGCACTAACCAGCGTTACTCAAAAAGCAAGGTAAAATTTGAGCAAGGAGCATAAATCATCACAGGTTACTGAGAGCAGCAGCTACGACAGCTACCACCACACCAACAGCCTCTGCGGCAGCCGGCTACACACAGTCGCTGCTTCCAGGAACTCAGTTTTCATACAAGCTTTACTCCTTTACCTATACAGAATAATTCTAGTTGTGTTAGTGACTGTATTAGTTACTCTGCTTTTCATTAAAATAAGCACCTCTCTTGACAACGTAATTATATAGCATGAGAACCTGTCGATCAGGACACAGAGCTGGTAGCCTCAAAATGAGACAGGTGACTAGTAAACTATTTTCATCAAAGGACAACTCATCACCGCCTTGATGTTTTGCAACCAGAGGAGCGGAGCAGCAAACCCGTCAACGCTTTTTGAAGTAGATTTGCAAAGAGCAAACAATGCTTTAAAGCTTTCCACTACTGGAAGGTCAAAAAAGCTTTGGAAGAACGAAACAAACCACACTTCTGTACTAAGAAAGAGGTTTTAGCTACTCGCAAGTTCTGCAAGGCCTTAGCTACAGCAAGTGCGTTAGTTTACGGACTCATGGGGAACCACAGCGTCCCCTCAGGCGCCTGAGAACTGACAGACGTGGCCCCAAAGGACCCTGAAAACAGCACAGACATTGGAACCAGTGGAGAGGTAGGGGGTTGCCATCCGAACACCACAACAAAGCGCTGGGGAAGGGGACATTTAAACGGGAGAAGCAAACACGCCAGTAGTGCCCAGCCAAGGTACCAGAGCATCGGACAGAACACAACTCTGCAACCGTGTAGGCAAACCAGCGTAGAGTGAACACGCCCATTCACCGAGCATTAGCGACTCCCCGTTTGCTTCACGTGTGTTAGATTTCCAGGCCAGAAACAAAATTCAGTCCCTGTATTTCCATGGAGGCCACTCAGGTGCTCAGAAATTAAGTCCCTAGACATGCTTAGGGTGGGAGCAGAGTACAGCTAGAGGATTCAGAGCTGTGGAGCCTGCTCCTCACCCTGTTAAGAACAACTTTAGGATAACCAAGTCTGCCTTTACACTGGTGTGTTACTGGAACAGCCCTAGGAACCGCCTGGCTCTCCACCACCTTTTGCAATTCAGTGGATGGATTTTGTTCCTCTTGGGGCAACTCCACAATAGATATAATTGAGATTAAACATACCCTGTGCTACTAGGAATTACTTCTAAGCAGGGATATTTGTGCCTACACACAAGTGAGAAAGACAAAAAAATCAGAAGACCCTTTTAAAACAGGGTAGAAGCATAAAGCTTCAGAAGTGCTGGACACACTTGGGCACCTCTGCAAGCAGAACTGAAGTCTTTGGCTACAGCAGCTCATGAAAGGATTTGCTAGAAACCCGGGAAGAAAATATCACCTGCCTGTGAGCCAAGAAAAAGAGGTACTCCTGGTTGGTAATCTAACAGCTTCAGAACAAAGAAAGGCAGAACAATAATTTACCTTCAGAATTGTATGCGAGGCGGGGAAAGGTCCGATGAGTCACCCCAAAACTCCCAGAGAGAAGAACACACAGGTTCCTGAGGGACCACAGCATCCAAGGCTCCATCACCAGCATTATGCGCCACAGGCCAGCAGAGCAGATACATTCTCCCTCAGCAAGGGAATTACTTGCAAGATGACATTATCTCAGCATCTATTACTGCTTGTGCCAGAACATAAGCCACATGCAGGTCCACTTGAGGCAACGTTACCAGACGCCTACACCAGCCCCGGTGCTTCCCGTGCTACCCAGGGGGATAAAAGAAACAATACGGGTACAGAGGAGGGCTCAGAAGTTTGCCCGATCGCACACTAACAGGCTTTTAAGCTGTAGGCCAAGGCCCAATATGAAATACTGCTAGACTAGAACTGAAGCAAGTATGTTCACATCTCCTTCATAAGGGTATTTGTCAGACTCTTGAATCATAAAAACAGTACATTCTGAAAGCGCTACGTCATCCCGGAGGGACAAACTCAGCAGTGAGGAAAGCTAAAGGTTACATGCCAGACCCTTCTGCTTCCTCTGGACTCGCAGCTTATCCCTTTCAGCAAGGGGGGGATGCCAGCCCAGCCCTTAAGCTGCTGCTCTTACTCCTTACCAGCACGCCATTTTAATGCTCTCCAAGCAGGGAAACACTCCTGCTCTCACGTGACGTTTATTCTTAGAGAAGATCCCAGGGATTTTTATTTAGCGAAGTTCAGCCGTGCAGTTGGCCGAGCGCCACAAGAGCATCACAGCACTCCTCAGCTCTGAAGAGGGAGCGGCGTGAGTGCAGCATAGACTTACTAACAGTGGTAACAGTGGCAGGTTATGCAAGACAGACCTGGGTACCTGAAGGTAAATAACTCTTTCCAGAGAGCTGTTACTGCCATGCAAAGTTCATGACAGACTTTGTTATAAAAAATAAAAAAAAAACCAACCCCAAAAAAATCCCACCCAACCCAAAAGCAAAAGCAGCACGACAGCCAGTCTGAGGTCAGTTTAACTGCTCCCACCCAAACAGCTGAACCCAAATCCTCCCAAGCTAATCAAAAGAACCAATTCCACCATTTGAGCCTTTCCATTATCTTGAGCTGGTTTTAATGACAAAATTCCTGCCTAAGAAAGCGACCAAGATTAGCTACTAGTGCCCCAACCAGACCTAGCAGAAGCACATTTGGGAAACAGCTCTCTCAAACAACTGCAGACTAAGTCTGGGAGAAATCCACTCACGTCAGTGAAGGCACAGCTCCAGTTTCTTAGTCTTTCTTTTAAGAAACGTGCTTCAAACGTTGCAAACGGATGAATGCAGACAGTTCACCTAGAACGGTGCCTGTGTGGCTTGTCTGGTTAGAGGTTGAAAGTGGAGAAACCCCAGAAGTCCTGTTAGCCAACGCTTGCATGAGGCTGGAGCATGGGAAAACGCTGACAGGACCCACAGCAGGAGGCCTCGTGTTACTTGTCAGTCCCAAGGAACGTAGTAATCGTTTCTCTTTGCGCATTCCTGAGTGATGTGCTCTAGGTGGCCCTGCCTCGGCAGGGGGGGTTGCACTAGATGATCTTTCGAGGTCCCTTCCAACCCTTGTGATTCTGTGATACCCTCTGGTTTTTGAAATGGGGCGGCAACAGGGAGAAGAGTACTCATTTCTGAAATTAATTAATGCAGGAGAAAAGTTTCTGCCTTCCAAAATGCATGCAGGAAGCCAGCAGAGGAAGAAGGGAGTAGCTACCGCAGTTCAGCCACTATTGTATTTACATTTCCGTGCTCCTGATAACAAATACATTCAAGGATGGCTGAAAAACAAGGCACTGGTTAGAACACAAAAACTGAGCTTTCACGAAAGAAAGGGCAATAAGAGAATGTCAGGCCTCCCCGCAAGGTTATCAGGTATGGACTATTAGTTTGTGTAGGGAATGATTCACTGTCCTACTGCGGGAATGGCTGCAGTACCCAGGATCCCAGTACTGTGCCCTCTGACACAGGCAGCTTCCCTTCCAAAAAGGGACCAAATAAATAATTGTTCACTGTAGTTCTGGGGGGAAAAAACAACCAAAAACCCCACAAACAAACAACCAAAAACACCCAACACACACAACTCACACCAAACACTTCCCTCCCCCTCCCTCCCCAAATTTTAATTTAAATAAAGTGTCCTGCCCACATGGCTTTAAGGAAGCAAAGCCATGTGTGCTGAAGTGACACAGTAGCATTGCCCTCTTCCCAAGGCTTCTCTCTTACTTCAAGGGCTAAACGCTTTTGGTTCTGCTCTCGGCATTCTCGGCCTAGAAGGTCGGTGCATAATTCCTCTGCCCCCTTTGAAAAAGGGGGTGATGATGCACCAGCCCCTCCTCCAGCAAACTGCAAAATCCTCTCTGAGGATGAGCAATCACACTTGGTTTGCCCAAGCACAGAGGCAGAGGAAGGACGTTGTCATCTGCTGGCCTCCTCTGAGTAGAGTTCTCTGGGCAGGATCGGCTGCAGGAGGGGAGCGGGGGGTCAGGCAGCAAGTAGCAGCTACGTGCTCCTACTACAGTTGTGGCTGCAGCAGCAACCCCAATCTAGTTCACTTTTCGTCAATAAAATTGATCCTAAAGACATGGGTTTGTGCCTGTTTCTGCCCAGTTACAAGAGCTGTACAAAAAAGTATAAATGAATCCAGCAGGTGATGTTTGTAGAAGCACGTTCTCCCCACCTACACACGTGTAACCAATCCAATAACAATTCAAGGCCTAGGTGCCACAAGTCATAGTCAGTGTTTATAGTTGTTAAAGCTGGATGACCAAACCTGCAACTCAACTTGGTGGAAAGAGCCCGTAAGCGAATAAGCAGGAACCCCCCATCTGTTTGGGTGACAACCCAAGCCGCACAGGTTGCTGTTTCTAAGGGACCCAAGATACTCCTCAGCCAGGTTCTCCAGCAAAGCCAAGCAGCCCGTGCCAGACTCACCCCAGCACTGCCTCCTTCCTGCCCGCTCTCCCGGGCTTCTCCAAAGGATGTTGGGGAGGAAGTTGCCTTTATTCATCCAGGCAGTCAATGAGCATGGATTAAATGTTCCCAAATAAGTTACTGCAGGAAGCATTTTTAGCTGCTGAATACAGTCTGTGGGGAAACACCTGTGTGGTTTCCGTGTCCTGAAATCACGGAACAAGCACGGAGAGGTTCGACTCCACGTGTTCCTGGGACTCCAGGAGGCAGCTCATGTTGTAACTCTCAGTTTTGTACAACGGAGAAAAGAAAGAAGGAAAGTTATACCATAGCAAACTCACTCCCTTAGACAATTTGGAAGTTAAGAACATGACCAAGTAAACTGGTCAGAGATCAGTTCCAGACATCCAAGGAGTCTGACAGATGTAAGACCACACTGGTCAAAGCTATGTGAAGTGGAAATGAGGGGAAAAAAGAAGTTCAAGGCCAGAATGTGCAGGAAGGGCGCTTACACTCCTACATCATCCCCTCTGTTCAGCTGCACATGGCGCTCGCTCCCTGCGGAAGGGGACAGGCCACCTCCCGTGACCTCTTTAGCTCTATTGAGGGCAGAGCGAAAAGCACGCACAGCACTCTGGGCACCTCCCCTCCCTCCATCCCACCCAGAGGGAGATAAGCCATCTTACTTGGCTTTTAGTCAAGAGGCTTTTAGAGACTGACTTAAGATGGTTTGGCAGGCGGCCACAGCACACAGGAGAAACAACTGGTGCTGGGGCTGCCCCTCACTGTGCCTGGGTCCAGCCACATCAGCCACGGATGCCCCAGAGCATCAGCCCCAAGGAAGAGACAGAACTCTGCACCTATAGCCTTATCTAAGGAGATGTAGATATCTCATACCCATGACAAAGCTTTAGGAGAGATGCAAGGACAGTTTGGGTGAATCACAGTCGATGCAGTTGGTGATGTTAAAACAAGCTGTAACTGAACTGCACCCATTTGGCTCCCCTGCGTTCTTCACAGCCAAGTACCAAGTACTGGCAGACTGACACGAACAGCTTCGGCATTTTTGTACAAAACTGCGCCCTCTGTTTCTTTGGTTTACATTCTAGGCTACCTTAAGGTTAAGGCAGAAGGAAGCATTAATTAGTGAACAGGCTGATACTGCTCCCAGGACTTGAAAAAATAGGCAGCGTTTCAGAACAGCCACTGACACGCTGATCAAACCGCAATGCAGAAGGTCCCTCAGTCCATACCAATAGCATGAAGAAATTGTAATTCCTTCAGCAGAACATGTTATGTGAGCACCTGCACCTCAAACATCCTCCAAGGACAGCCCCCAGTGAAAGCGTAGCTTTACGGTGCCTTCCACGCTGGAAGGCAGGACGAGACACTTGGATGGTCTGTGCCTCCGAATTCCTAACAAATCAAATCAGACTTGCTTTATCCTAGCCTAGTTTGCCCATTTTAAATCTTTTGTAGTCCTCTTACTCTGATAAAAAGATTTGAGGGACCAAGTTAAACAAGCTGTCTGCCCTTTGCAGCAGAAGGAAGGTCCGACTGGCCAGGACATCCCTTGAGTCACACACCAGCCCTGCTATCTTGAACAGAAGCAGGGGACTGTTAAACTTTAGTAAATACCCAAAAGGAAGGAGGCACAGGGAGTAGTAAATAGAGTGCTGAACATAAAAGAAGGGAAAGGTAAGGGCATTTTGGCCTTGTTTACTCTGCAGAAGCCCCCGTCGCAGCACTCTGTGTACTGCCTTTTAAAGGCACGCAGACTCTCCCAGAGTCCCTTTAACACTCCACTTGTCATGGCCAGGCTGCCTGCACTGCCAAGCTTTGCCCCTCAACTTCTGTCAGAGATTTCGACATTGCAGAACTCTAGAGGGTAGCTGTAGTTTTCAGAACAGATGAAATTTTTTGTGTGCAGGCACAGCTGTAGCAAACCTTTGCTTTTAATTAAAGATTTAGTGTTGTGTCAGTAGAAAGGTAGCTCGTACCTCAAAAGCAGGTGTGCTCTTCAGCAGATCTTCAGTCCTCAGAAACCGCTCACCTGCAAAACACAATGCAAGCACAATTGATGGGAAGTCACATAATTACAGAGTAATTGGCTGTAAGCTTATGAGGGATGGCTAGGAGATGATTTACGTTACTCAAAATTAACTAAATCTCAAGGAATTTTGCTACAGTCCCACCACAGTCATGCAGGCAGCCTTAACGCGTGCTCCTCGACAAGAACACTGTCTAGCTGTTACTGTCTCATATCAACACTCGCTCAAGCTATTAAAGATGTACCCTGAAAACCGTGAGCAATTTCTCCCTCGTCACGCATCTTAATAGCTATTTACAAACACGCCGCTAAAGCTGAAGCGATCCCAGTGATTAGGACATCCCTCCACTGAGTAGGATTTCAGGTGCTCATATAGTGGCTTAAAAGCTCTCGGAGTCCCTGTGAGGCACCACACGCCTGCACAGCCACCTGCCACAGCCAGGCTGAGTCACGAGTGGGCCTGTACCCGACTGGGAGGAACAAAGCTACAACAGGCATCACATCACCTGTGGCCCCATTTATCAGTTGTTATTATTATGTAGAGCCGCTGTGCAAGGCACTCAAGGCTTTCCTTCCCAGAACTGTCACGCTTTAGTCCAAGACAAGTTGATAAATAAAGACAAAGTTTTTTAATGAAGGTTGAAGGACTCTGGGCCATTTTCGAGACTTTCAAGCTTCAGAGTGGACTCCCCCGCAAAGTTTTTACTACATTCACAAGGCAAAACCTGCAGGTATTGCTAGACATGTTACTCAACTAGAAAAGCACATGCTGTACTCTTAAGGATTACGTTAATGATACCTGGATTCATATTTTTAAGGGGATCCAGATTTAAAAAAAGAAAGAAAGAAAAAAAGAGATCAGGACTGTATTTCAGTTGCACACAGCAAGCTACTTTCTGTGTGTTTTCCATGATTTCAGTGAAGCTAAACCCACCAGCTTTACCAGGGAACCATCTCCTCATCTATCAGTTGTTGTGTCCCACAATTTTTCCCATACAAAATTTCCCACTTTGCTCATTAATGTTTTTTTATTGTAAAACAAGCACATTTACAAAAACCAAGTCAGAATAATACTCCTTGAACTCTCCAGGCAGCGCCCAGCAGAGACTATAAACTCAGCTGCTGCAGAGTCAGTGAAGTGTTTCAATCCACACGGAGAAACATCCCACTTGTTCTTCGCCGCAGCGAGCAAGCCAGTCCCACAACAGATCCCATCTCCGTACCCGGCTATTAGCGCACAGTCACACAGCCACACCAACGCCCGCCCCCCGCCTGCACACACACACTTTGTCTTGCACGGAAGTACAACGCCCGAGCTTGCACTTACAGGAGAAAGCCAACCAGCGAGAAGGCTGTCATTTCAGCCTTCAGAAGTGGTAAACCACGAGTGAGAAAAAGCTTCTCAAAGCGCCTTGCTCCCTTCAGAAGGGTGGCAGAGCGCGTTACCAAGTTCAGTAAGGAAGGGAGAAATGTCTCGTGTACCATTCGGATACAGGGGATTATGGGTGAGCTCTTGCTTGTGTGGCCACACTACTGCTCCCCTTTCCAGCAGGAGGGAACTCTGCCAATGCCCATCATAACCCCACGTTTTCTTTTTCCACATCAGTATTTGCAGTCTGTGATAAACTGGGGCACTGGGATCCTTCTCCCCAGCTACTCCCAACGGATGAACACCCGGCTCACTTCTGAAGGCATCAAGCCCTGAACGCACTGCCCGATGGGCTGCTCCGCTGACGTCCATCCCACACCTATCGCTGTGATCCACCAGGTTGTTACACTCCCACACAAGACAGTTTGATCTCTTTGCACTGAAAATACCAAACTTCACCTTATTTGTTAAGGAGGAGAAGGGGGGGAGGAACAAGAAAAAGCCCACAGCCCTATCTTTTGCAGCAGAACATTAAATGGCTGCAACCCTGACTCCAAGTTTGCAATTTTATTTCTCCCCAACAGGATTTTTATGCAAGTGCCACTGAAAAGCAACACAACAGCAGAAGAGCAGTCTATTATTTCATCTACATCCCACGGCACACCCACTCTTCTTTATCTTGCTGCGCTATCAGAAAACAGGTAACGCCTGGCATGCATACTGTCCCACCATGCTTGCTATCCCTGTAATACCCAGTTCCATGTCCTGCACCAGTAGTTCTTGTTCCTCAGCTCTTCTGGTTCCCAAGCTCCTTGCGCTTTTATTACTAAACACTTCAGTGGCTTCTCTAACTTCATGCCGTTCTCTACACAGACAGGTTCTCCCCCCCAGCTGAATTGCCCACATTCAATTAATACACTAGATTACTTTCTGCTTACTACTCAGTCTCGTACCTTCTGTTTCTTTCTCACCTGA
Source organism: Psophia crepitans (assembly GCA_013399095.1). Lineage (NCBI taxonomy): Eukaryota > Metazoa > Chordata > Aves > Gruiformes > Psophiidae > Psophia > Psophia crepitans. Next base: position 193,673 of record VWZZ01004390.1, read on the forward strand.
GAGTTCACCAAATCCATCCCATCTATAATACAACAGGAGTCCCAAAAGCATATACATATTTCAGGGCAAACATGAACAATTAATTTCTGCTTTTTATAATCTTGAAGGTTCTTACTACTTTAAGTAGCAACTGCTTGTCTCTGCCAGTTGCCAGTGTTAGCCCTTTTGAGGAAGGAGTAAACCACCACCTCTCCCTGGGCCACGAGAAAAGCATTCATAGAACCCCAGGCTGGTTTGGGTGGGAAGGGAGCTCCCAGCCCCACCAGTGCCACCCCCTGCCATGGGCAGGGACACCCCCCACCAGCCCAGGCTGCCCAAAGCCCCATCCAACCTGGCCTTGGGCACTGCCAGGGAGCCAGGGGCAGCCACAGCTTCTCGGGGCACCCTGTGCCAGGGCCTCAGCACCCTCCCAGGGAAGGACTTCTGTCTCACAGCTCAGCTCCATCTCCTCTCCCTTAGTTTAAACCCACTCCCCCTTGTCCTATCATTACACTCCCCGATAAACAGTCCCTTTTCAACTTACCCACCTTGGCAAGCCACCCAAAAAGGGTGTGAGATAGAGGCAGGGAAGTGATTCGCCTCCATCCACCTCACAAAATTATCATCATTAGACAGTCTCTAGACCCAATAATTCAGTACTTTCTGTATGAATAGTGCTGGTTTCAATCTGCATTTATGTTGCTGCACTGCCAGGGGTCAGAGCAAGCCTCCAGTTCCATTCAGGATTATCACTCCTACCCCAGCTAAACGGAATGTGCTTCAGAGCAACTAAGTTTCTAACAAAGAACGGGCCATTCCTCCCAGCCCCTTTCCAGGCTCCTTCCGTTTCTCCCAACAACCACACTCTGTTTTCTCATCCCCACATTCCTCAGACTGTGTTTCCCACATCCTGGGAGATAAAGCCACTCCACCTTTTCGCTTCCTGTTGCGTCTCACCCTCCATACTTTGTTTCCAAATCTCTAGATAAGCAGCTCCCTTTAAATAGCTCCCCATCTTCAACATGCAGGGGACACGACGATCACTTGATAGGAAAAGCTGAGCGGGCGGCACACATTGCAGCTACAGCATGCCACACGCAAAGCAGCGTCACGCTCTCGAACGCCACGGGTTCGTACGCAGAGCCTTGGAAACCCTGAGCTATATATACATGGCGGCCACGGAAGCCGGAGACTGAGGAAGGCAGCTCGGATTTTCACCCCAGTCCTGTCCTAGAAGAATAATGCTAGCAGCAAATTAACTCCAACACCCTGACCCAAGGAAAACTGCCTTGTAGCCACAAGCCTCTACATTGTCTCCTCGCCCGTACCTGAATTTGCCAAGATTCTAACCCAAGAGTTTATTCAATAATATGTGACGGACTACTTTTCTTCACGGGTACCACTGCCAAATATTCAGTGAATTTTTGTTAAGCATCGAATTCCTGTTCCCACGCTTGCATGAGGCATCTCAGAGAAAGCTGACAGCACTTGGAAGAACCTGCTTTTACATTTGGTTCCAGGGGTTTGAGTAGAGCTTCTCCCAGCAGAGAAGGAAAGTGCTCAAGTCAGACTAATAATTTAGAGTCTTCAAAACACAAGAAGGAGCCCCACTGAACTCAGAGTGACTAATCTCAGGAAACATTCATGAGCAGCAAGTCAGACTTTCACGGCAGTCACGCAGCTCCTGCGGAAAGAGTTCATACTTCCCAACTGCAGGTAGCACACGGAAGAATAAAGCTCTTCAGCTGTAAAGCAAGCGGATGCTCCTCAGCAATATCCACATTTCATCCTTATGAAAGGGGACAGGCTTTAACAAATAGCCTTCTGCAGCAATTCAGGTTGACAAAGTTACAGAGCAGCGAGGTTCATACAATCAGACAGTAAATCAGCAGCTGCACAAGTGTAGCTGTTTTTATAGCACAGCGGATTTTCATGTGTCAAGAGCAATTTGACTAAAGGAACACCATGCAATGATTCCAGAAAGCTGGAGGAGTGACTCACGGATTGCCAAATCACCAGTGTCAGAGACCAACCGAGGACCTTCCAGAAGGATCCTGAAAGGCTGGACGGTGCAAGAAATGCTAATTAGGAGGTAGGCTCCAGCCACCAGCCGTCGTTTGTCAGGTAGTGTCCAACCAGAGAGCACGGGGGCGAGTAGTCAACTGCATACACCACCGTACACACAGCGAGAGGCTGAAAACACCCAGAGAAGGCTGAGATGAAATACTTTCACAGAAGCAAGCTCTGAATCTTTCTATAGACCTGTCAGATGTGTCTAAACAGAGAAAAACCAGCCTTCACACACAAACATCCACATCCACACCAAAACCCGAGGCAGAAAGTGTCGTTGGTGAGAAACAACAAAGCACATTCCTGTTCTGTAAGCTCAACAAAAAAAAAGAAAGTGATTTAAGCGAGACCAAAGTATCTCTTTTTGCAGTTGAAGAGCTCTGCGACTCACAGGACTGAATTAGCTAAAATTAGCTATCGTAGTTGCATTCCCAACAGCAGCGCTAGCTTCCTGCGTGGATGAGCAGCTCTGGTGAAAGCAGTTCTAATTCGCACTCAGGGCATGCACACGGAAGGAGAATAGCGATTTCTGACCCGTTCCGTCCACGAACGGTGATGCATAAGGAAAACTGTCTGTCACATTCAAGTTTAATCTGCTTCTGAAATATTTATTTTTGGAACAACTCATTGAGCAGTAAGTCTTCAGCCTAGCCAAATGACATCTAAAAATAGAGGTATTAAGAATTCAGGAATTCTTCCCACTATTGTATCTAATCAATACAGATCCCCTGCGACTCCTGTCATATGCTTTACTTGTCAAAGCACACGCCAGCGCCCACGCTTGGGCAGCACTATCCAACAACCTGACATCTTTTTTGGCTAGGACAGACCAGAGATAGGCATTTTGAATGATTTGAGACGTTACGGAGATCCATAAAGACAGACCCAGTTGCACACACATTAGAAAAAGGAGCTGTATGAACGCGAGTCAAGTCTTGACCTGTGACTGGAAGAGGAGGAACACACTTCAGCTAAACCAAATGCAACCAGAGCTCCTCCAACGGCCACTTTGCCTTAGCTGGGGCTGAACACTAATGATCGCTTGAGGAGGACAAAGGGAAAAAGAAGCTTTCATTATTCAAATTTCACTTGTCCTCTAATGAAAGGCTGCCAACCTGATTGCGCTTCCTGTGGTCAGGAAGGAACATGAAGGCTGCCTTCCCACTAGGTTCAGTGGCAGAAATGACTTAAACGTGCCCAGGAAAGAGCTAAATTCACACTTGAAGTCTTACTCCAACCCAGCGTGCCTACATGCCAACAGCTCTTGGGAACGAACGGTCCTGGTCTTGACCAGCATCCACCAGTGTCTGGGCGAGTACTTTTGCCTTAAGGTCTAAGATTGCAACAGGAAATGTTCTAAAAACAAACAGCACAGACACTGTACTCCAGCACTACCTGACGTCACCAAGCATCACGTAATTCACTACTGCAGGTACAGCCGGAGACGCCAGACTGCAAGAAGCTTTTACTTACTAAGTTGATTTAACAGTCACGTCATCCCACCTTCCTGGAAACTCCAGTAGTCCAGCTCATCCTCATCTGCCTGGAAACGCTCCCCAACCCACTACGGTAAGAAACAGGGTTGTCTGCAAGGCCTGATCTCTCAATGCCTTTTAAAAAGTAAATAATAGGCCAGGCATTATCATTTTTGCTAGTCTTTAAAAAGTCTTTTATAAAGGTTCTCTGCTCTTGATGGTTCTTTTGCTCTAAACTGAATGCCTGGCAGTCTGGTTTGCACGGGTTATTCACTAGGAAGTTAGCCCACGCTAACCATGCCTGTTGAACCTTTCAGAGCAGCAGCAAAGAACACCGTTAGTTCCCCATAGCCTAATCTGGGAAGTCTTGAGATGGTTCTAGAACAGGGCTCTTGGTTTGCTTTCTGCTGTCACAGGTGACAAACTCACTGCGCAGACCACGGAGTCCATGGAGTGCCCAGTGGTGCTATGCGCACTAGAAGTACAACATGAACGTGTATCAAATATACCCAACTGCTGGTGCCCCCTGAACGGAGAACATCGCAATCATGTTTGGACAATGAACTCTCCTTGACTTCGGAAAAGGAAAAACACGAAGGAAGTTGCAGGTGCCAACAGCAATTTTACCAAAGTAGACCAGGTTAAAGAACATTGTCAGCAGCATCAGCTAATGTACCAGTGTGGGCAAACGAGAGGGACCTTTGCACGTCACCACGACAACAGCTTTAAAGCAAAACAATTATTGGAGGAGAATTCTGAACCGTAGCTGATATTTTACTATTGTAAGAATGTATGAAAATTCATGGGACCTAAATCTACTTATGTTTTCAAGGTCAACTCTTGCCAACTTTCAACTCCAGAAGGCTGCGCTGCCGTTGAGCCAGACCTGGGCAGGCTGGAGAGCTGGGCACAGAGGAACCCAACGGAACCCACCAAGGGCGAGTGGAGGGTCCTGCCCCCAGGGAGGAACAAGCCCAGCACCAGGGCAGGGCAGGGGGTGACCTGCTGGGAAGCAGCGCTGCGCAGAAGGACCTGGCAGTGCTGGTGGGCACCAAGCTCCCCACGGCCAGCAGGGCCCTCGGGGCCAAGGAGCCCAACGGTGTCCTGGGGGGCATGGAGAAGAGCGTGGCCAGCAGGGCGAGGGAGGTTCTCCTGCCCCTCTGCTCTGCCCTGGCCAGGCCACAGCTGCAGTTCTGTGCCCAGTGCTGGGCTCCCCAGTTCCAGACAGACTGGGAACTACTGGGGAGAGCCCAGCGGGGGGCTGGGAGGATGATGAGGGGCCTGCAGCATCTCTGGTCTGAGGAAAGGCCGAGAGAGCTGGGGCTGTTCAGCCTGGAGAAGAGAAGCCTGAGAGGGGATCTGATCAGTGCTGATCAGTATCTCCAGGGGGGGTGTCCAGAGGAAGGGGCCAGACTCTGCCCAGTGGTGCCCAGGGACAGGCCGAGGGGCAGCGGCACAAACTGGGACACGGGAAGTTCCAGCTGAGCAGGAGGGAAAAGTTCTTCCCTCTGCGGGTGCCGGAGCCCTGGGCCAGGCTGCCCAGAGAGGGTGTGGGGTCTCCTTCTCTGGAGAGACCCCAGCCCTGCCTGGAACGCCCCCCTGTGCACCCTGCTGGGGGTGCCTCTGCTCTGGGTGACCTCCAGAGGGCCCTGCCCACCCCACCAGCCTGGGGTTCTGTGACCTCACCAAGTACACACTGATCAGGCCACTCTAACTTTTATGCTAAAGGATCCACGCAGCGAACAGCGGGTGCTCTTTAAATTGAGGTTTACATGGTGCTTGTGAATGGGTCATTTTATGGGGACTTGAAGACTCAAGTGTGGCAGTACTACTGATCTGTGCTTCTTCACCCTGACTTGCAACCCCGCTAATCTTGACCTAGAAGTACCTTTAAGACAGAGATTTAGGATTTATTTAATCCTCGGATTTTCAAACTGGAAACTTACTTATGACAGTAGATTTTACATCGAATGCTTTGAAGGAAAAAAAAAAATAAAGGAAGAACAAACCCATGAAGCCCATCAAGTACCAAAATTAAGCAGAATACATGCTGGCAGTCTGACCAGCACCCTGGGTTAAAAACCCTGAAAATACCTATTATTTAGTTTGAAAAAAAACCCTAAGATATCTCCATGCAAAAGGTCATTTACATAGACCAAATTCTCACGCCCAGATGGGCTCCAAACACACACCAGTATCTGAGCAAATCAGTTTGACAGGTTTAATACCCTGTGTGTTTTAGGTTAAAATATTTAAGATGTTAGGGAACACTGAAAAGGAACTTAACTAGGCATTAACCATGTTCTTAAAAATCAGTCACGCCATCACTTCAGAAGGTGAGCGAGACTGCAAGATGAACCCATGCATCAGCAAATTCACTATTTCCTTTCTTTACTGGAATCTATTTTATGAACTAGTTGCTCTTCGCCGACGCCGTTCTGTGAGCAGTCCTGAGCTAAGGCCACCCATTTCTGTAACAAGCCACGGGGCAGAGCTTCCATCACGGCTCTAACTCTATTTCCTCTTCTAACCACGCTTTCAGACATAACAGGCAGCAACATTTCCAACAGACAGAGGTGATCATCCCTGGCATATAATGAGGCATCAAGGGATTTTTCTGCTTTCTCTAGGGGCAAAATGGCAGCAAGGAACTGGAGCAGCAAGCGGGGGAACAGGGGAAGAAAAACAAGCACGTACATAACACTGCTACTTAAATCCATGCGCTTCTCCGTTTCCTTTTTGTGGAATGCACAAAGCACAGATGCCACTTGACAGGAAATCCTACCTTCCTTCACCCGCTATCTATTACCTTTGCACACACGAGCTTCACAGGTTGGTTTCCAGCACCTTGTGTCTCCGTTACAGAAATCGGAGCCCAAGTTGAACGGAAGGGCACTAAAGGGTACGAACAGCAGAACTGGTGTCAGAACAGCCAGATAAAGCCTTATTAGAAACACCTAACGGCTCTCCATTAGTCACAGGTGAACAACAGCATCCCCAGGGCAAGCCACATGCACACTATTGCTTAAAACAGAGGAGAGAAGGCAAGAAGGATTTCCCATCTGCAAGAGCTCCTGCATTAAACAGGGAACATGGAAATGATAATTCCCCTGGTCTCCAACACTTGGGTTTAGGCCATGTCAAAACTCAACAGTTACAGATCACAAACACAATAGAACCTGATTTTGCTCCAATATTTGCTGGGCAGAGAATGGATGGAAAGCAGCCCCGAGAAGGATTTGGGGGTGCTGACCGATGAAAAGCTAAAGACAAGCCAGCAACATGCGCTGGCAGCCCAGAAAGCCACCTGTGTCCTGGGCTGCATCCCCATCAGCGGGACCAGCAGGGTGAGGGTGCCCTGAGAAGCTGTGGCTGCCCCTGGACCCCTGGCAGTGTCCAAGGCCAGGTTGGATGGGGCTTTGGGCAGCCTGGGCTGGTGGGGGGTGTCCCTGCCCATGGCAGGGGGTGGCACTGGATGGGCTGGGAGCTCCCTTCCAGCCCAAACCATTCTATGATTCTCCATATCAATTTTGGGACCGTTATTTAGCCAGTGATGATACAAAAGATGCACCCTCAGCTCTTATTAGACAGAGGGAAAGCAACTGGGTTTTTAATGCTGCCAGGCAGCAATGCAACTAGTACACCAAGTAAGTTTTAAAAAACAGCAGTCTTGATTTTTCACTGCACAAAGGTAGGTTTAGAGTCTCTGCAACATCAACAAAAGTCTCTCTGCATTCTCAAGAGCCACAACATTAACATGCATCAGAAAGGCAGCAACCAACAAGGCACTTAAACCCAGTGCACAAGGAGCAGTGATCATCGCTCCTGAAGCGCTAGAAATCACTGAGCTTCCCTACTTGCTTTTCTGGAATCTGCTGCTAATAAACCAGCTGCTGCCCAGCACATCCCAAAGGTGATCGTCACCCACGTCCCTTCGGCGGGGAGGACCAGCTGATAGGACCCAAGGGTTATGCTGCACCAGTGTGAGACAGATTACCTTTCTGAGTACGAAATTAAAACTGGTCAGGGCTTAAGTGATCCGCTGCATTTGACAGCTGAATATTTCAAATCTTGCTAGTTCAGAGGCTGGACTGCCAGTGAAGAATTACAGATCCTCGCCGTAGTTCCGTAGCATGTGAAAACATACTCCACTCAACTGTAATGAGCACCGTAAGACAACCTCGGCAGGGGTTTCTGTTGTTGGGTTGGGTTTTTCTTTCCCCCTTTCTCCAAGCTAAGAAGCCCTCCCAGGAGTCATGGCTATCAGGAGCACAGAGACTATTTACTTTACCTGATAACAAAATACTTGCTTCTAGACTAGAGGGCATCCTCTAACAGAAAAGTTCGTGACACTCAAGATCATTACAACGTATACAAAGGGCTATTATCAATTAGAAGTAAGACCATTCAGAATATGACTGTATTCCAAAAGTTTTCAGAGGACTTGTTGCTCTAAAGCTTTACATGGAAAAGATGAGATTTCCAACAATTAAGCACTGCCTGTGGCCTGAGATACCAAAGCTACTGAAATGGTGAACTCCTGATCGCACAGACTTTGTCAGGACCTTATCGAGATCCCAGCCATGTAGAAGTCACCTATGGAACATCCCACATTGTCCCAGTTAATTCAGAAGAAGCCTCAAAACATCACCTGACACCCCCTCTGCGGGGACAGCACACACGCAGCGAGGACAGCTCTGAGCCAGCTGCACCACAGAGACCAACCTCTCTGCCACTTGCGGAAGCGAGCACTTGGGCATTAAAAGGGTGCAGGGGGACAAAAGAAAACAAACGTTCTCCCATTATTTATCATACAGCACCAGCATTTAAGACTTAGTTGCTCTGATTTTAGCTGGAAGAGTGGATTTGTTCTGCGAGGTGTGTGCAGAAAGTGATACCCCTACCTGGTGAAAGGGAAGAAGGGGAGATAAAGGTCAGACCAGTGTAGCCAGATAGGGCTAAGATCATTAACACTTAGTTATTTGCCTTTTAGCTTGCATATTGCATTTCAAAGGCATAAGGAAACCCATCTTAGCCAAGCTTTTGGGGTTTTCCATAAGTTTTCGCACTTCGAGGTAATGTGGGGAAAAAAAAGTCCCACCACAAAGGGCATTTGCCTCTCCAAGAGGAGCAGTCCTTGGGACTCACTTCGGGAAAACCAACCAGGAGTCCATCTGTAAAAGCTACGCCTCCCTTTTTCACAAGGGGGCTGAAAAACCAAGCAGCTGGCATAGATTCGATGCCAGTTTGCAGAGAGATTAAACGTTTGGTTTGCGCTGGAACACATTCACATACTCTGCATCAAAACTACGGATTTCATGGGTTTTAAAACACAGTGCCACTCCTTAGTAAATCCGAGACAAAAGTGACTGGCCTTAAAATTACCCTATAAATCCTTCAGATGTTTGTTTACAACTGTAGAAGAGTAATTAAAGGTTTCTAAAGAAAATCTAAAGCTAACAAAAAATTAACGGGAACAGAGGAAGAACACTAATTTCCCATTATGCAACTGCCTCCAAAACCAGTTTTGTCCAATTCAGCGTGAAAGAGTGGGATGGAGCCTCAGCACCCAACGTCAGATGACGACAGGTTACAACAAGGTGCAGACAGCTGTGTTAAACCAGAACAGATGAACAAATTGCTTCAAGATCCAAGACACGATATACGTAATGGTGTATTTGGCACAGATAGGTTCATAAATAACACCCTGCGGAAGGTGGTTACAAGCAGAGCACCACAGTGCGAGGCCACTCATCTGACATTCACTCTACCTTGCCCTAAGATTTTGTGATGCACTGTTAAACATGATTTTTAAATTACTTTTTTTAACTTATCAGTAGTTATGGCCATGGCAAAAACAGCCAGACATGCAGAGGACACGAGATTCAAGCATTTATTTTGCTGCATTTTTGCAAATTACTACTCAGTCACAGTAAATAAAGTGAGACGAAAAACAGCAGGGAAAAGCAAAAAAAAAAAATAAAAAAAAAAAAAAAAGGAAAAAAAAAAAAAAAAAAAAAAAAAAAGGAAGAAATGAGAGACCCAGCACCTTACAAGATTCCTTCCCCACAGACAGACCCCATTTTATTCTGCTGGGGCAGAGGAGCAGCATTAGTCTGTCAGTGTTATCACGACAATGACACCCTAAACTAAGGAAGCAAGGTGGAACTGTTCTCTCAGATCCTTGTTCAGTGCTTCAAGGAAAGCGGTATCTGCTCTGAAGACACAGTAAGGTCAGCAGGAGTTTCCCATCAAGACTGAAAGCAGTACAACATGCAGTCAAGTGCATTAGTGCACAGACCTACTGCTTTAAAAATCTCAACTAATGTCTTCAGAAACCAAAAGCTGTGTGAATTAAGTATTATCGAAGCCCTGGAGCGTGTCCAGAGAAGGGCAACGAAACTGGTGAAGGGGCTGGAGCACAGGTCTGATGAGGAGCGGCTGAAGGAACTGGGCTTGTTTAGTCTGGAGAAGAGGAGGCTCAGGGCAGACCTTGTTGCCCTCTACAACTACCTGAAAGGAAGTTGTGGTGAGCTGGGGGTCGGCCTCTTCTCGCAGATAACTAGTGACAGGACAAGGGGGAACGGCTGCAAGTTGCGCCAGGGGAGGGTCAGGTTGGAGATGAGGAGAAATTTCTTCTCAGAAAGGGTGGTCAGGCATTGGAACGGGTTGCCCAGGGAGGTGGTGGAGTCACCATCCCCGAGGGTGTTTAAGGAAAGGTTAGATGTGGTACTTAGGGATGTGGTTTAGTGGGTAATAGGTGGGGGGGGATGGTTGAACTAGACGATCCTTGAGGTCACTTCCAACCTTAATGATTCTATTCTATTCTATTATACTACCGCTGAATGAAAAACACTGACACGTGAAAATGCTTCAGATGCACCAATAAAGCTAGAGTCCAGCAGTATACTTAATTCAGCTGATTGCCACTTCTGACAGGTCCTGGAATTAAGAGTTCTGCAGAGCCATGAGATGCACAAGAGGCCTACCCTGCTGGAGGGAGAACACGCCATGTATCCAGCACCAACCAACGGAACGGTGCTGAGGGCTGCTCCAGTGCCAAAATACAAATAACTTTCTAATAAAACCCCCTCCCTCCTCCACTCAGGGGAGCCCAGTGCCCATGCTTGCTCAAGCACACAGGTACGTTACTGGGGGTGGCAGTCCCAACAGCCGAGGTCTGCCCTGCAGCCAGAAGGACCAGCAGCCCCTGCTGCACGTCCCGATGCTCCCGTACGCCCCTGCGCTGAAATACCATGCTGCCTGGGCCAATGCAACTCATTAGGTGTCAGAAAAGCTTATCAGTTTAATGCATAGGCTCTTACTGCAAAGACCAACTGAAAAATAAATCATTATACCATCCTGCTTTCAATTCAAACTTAAGACTTTTGGGCTCAGATTCATTTTTAAAAAAAAAGAGCTGTTTGCATGCCCACCCGCAGTTTGCCTTGCGCCCTGGCTGAGCCACAAAATAGTGCAGTCCTGCTGCTGGCCCTGGGGCCAGCTCGCAACAAGCCCAGGGGTGCACAGACGCGGTCAGCACGGAGCCGTGCCCGCTCGCCCTGCCGCACCAAGCGCCACAGAGGCCGCCACGGAGGCGGCAAATAAATGCGGCCACCAACCTCTGTTCAAACACGCGAGGCCGGCTTTTGTAGGAGTTACCTCTGAACCGCACTTGTCTGCATTTGGGGGCTTGGGGGAGGGGTTTTAGTATTTTCAGCTCACTGGCAAGATCCAACAAAGCTGTTTCGATAGACTAGTACGTGAACGGCAGCCCTGCGCCTACAGGCTCCGCTCCCAAGTATCGTATTCACCACTAATGACACGTAACCAGGAGGTGGGAATTCAGTGGGATACAGTGGGACTGGCTGGTGCAACACGCCTGACAGCAACGAACAAACCAAAAAGTTGCATAAACAGCTCTCTTCCCATGCCACCCAGGGTCTGGGGATTTCTGAGTCAATGGCATCTAGGTGAAATGCAGTCACTCCTGCTGTGTTTGGATTTAGAAGCTATTATAGCTCTAAAATTACTAATTAATTCTTCCATAATTTTTAAGACAAATTCCAACTAAGACAGGTATAACACATCATCTCATACGTAATTCCATTATTTTTACGGTTGTCAGCATTTCATTAATTGACAGAAATAAACCATGTGTATTTGTGTTTGAGCAGACTTCAACCTTTTTGGCTCACCCCACACAGCGGTATCGTGTTTTAACCTGGAACCAGCTCTCAGCGCACCCAAGGACAGCAAATAATCATACAGGGGTGAGAAACCGAAAGAACAAAACCAATGAGTACTACAGCTTCTAGTTTTTAAAGTTGATTTGGACTGACTCAAACTCACTTTGTTCCTGGAACATCACTGAATCCCAACCCTCAGCACCCACAGGAACGGCAGAAGTTGAATTGCTGGGGTTTGCTCTTACTACATTTAAATTTTTCCACCCAACTGGATATTTTAAAGAGACAGTTCTGTAATTTTAAAAACGGAAACAGGTAGAAAGCACATGGCGTTTCCCCATGCACCACTGCCAGCAGCTTGCACTACTAAATACAACTGAATTACTATGCGATGTGGGGAGAAGGGTCCTCCTCTCACCGGTGCCAGTCTGAAAGCCAGAGGACATCTGTCACAGCAGCACAAGCACACTGACAGCCGGTATCGCGTAGTGAACAGACCAGGGTTTACTCCGAGTATCACTACGCAGTAGCTACAGGAGTCACTGAATGTTTTTCTCCTATGACAAAGTTAATCCAAAACTCTCTAACCCACTTAAGAGATTTCTTTGTTTCTTACTCTGGCAAGAGGGAAGTTCACTGCACATACAGCTGGGTGAATTTCATACAGAAAGCACACTGACTCACTGCACTGTGCTTTAAAATAAACACATCTATGACACTAGGGATCACTGTTAGATCATTTTTAATTTAAATCTTCCAAAGGGAGTTTTAAAAAAATAAAAAAAAATAATCAGTGTGATTGCCAGAAGAATAAGCACATCCAGTTCACAGGAAGCAGTTCTTGCTTCATCTGCCCCAAAGATTAGCCCTGGTTTCTGAGTGAAGTGAAAAGCTCAACAGAAGGCATCTCCTACCTGCTGCCACGCCATGAGTGCATCCGAACGGGCATCCAGCTCCCTCCGACACGGCCAGAGGGATTACTCAGTGGTCAGCCGACGGGCATACTTTTGTTTCAGCAAATAGTTCGAGCATTGCACAGCGAGCGGTTGGTCACTAGGATGAGATCATTCCCAACAGCAAACTTTTATCAAAAAGCTTTTTGTTACATGCTGTTGTACTTCAGAAAGTTAGCTTCATTTTATGATTAATAAAGATGTTTTACAGAAAGGTTTGCTTATTCAGAAAATATTCAGTAGCCCCCTCACCTTTTTCCCCCCTGCATTTCTACCACTCTAGGTTTAGAATGCTTGTAAGACACTTTCAAACTTTTTAGCCAAATACAAATCATAAGGGGATGACATCTGACAAGTATCAGGAGTTTTTGTTAGGGCTTTTGTTTGTTTGTTTTTCCTTGGGGTTTGAAAGAAGAAACACTTTTAGACTCTACAACATCACTTCAGTTATGCTTTGCATTTATTACAAAAGTGACAAGAAAAACATTCCTAACTGCCCATAGGCAGCCTCAGGCTGAAGAAAAAGAAGAACACACCAGTATGGAAGGAGGAGACTGCCACTGCACAGGGTGCTCTTGCTCATCCAAGAGAGAAAAAATGAGTCAATAAAAAAGTAGTGGCCATAGTACTGTTCCTTTCTTATTCCCCTCCCCGCCCCCAATAAAATCCAAATACTGTTATTGGGCTCCTGAAGTTCAGCTCAGAGGATTTGAGACACCTGCTTTCAAAACACCAGCTCAAGAAAGGTAGCGTAGCCTGCTCTGGAGCCTGACAGGCTCTAGACAGCCAAGTGAATAGAATAGAATCATTAAGGTTGGAAGTGACCTCAAGGATCATCTAGTCCAACCATCCCCCCACCACCTATTACCCACTAAACCACGTCCCTAAGTACCACATCTAACCTTTCCTTAAACACCCTCAGGGACGGTGACTCCACCACCTCCCTGGGCAACCCGTTCCAATGCCCGACCACCCTTTCAGAGAAGAACCTTCTCCTCATCTCCAACCTGAACCTTCCCTGGCGCAACTTGCAGCCATTTCGCCTTGTCCTGTCACTGGTTATCTGCGAGAAGAGGCCAACCCCCAGCTCACCACAACT
>VWZZ01004390.1:207484-221965 GCA_013399095.1 Psophia crepitans
TCTTTCTTGTGGTGAGGGGCCCAAAACTGGACACAGTACTCGAGGTGCGGCCTCACCAGGGCTGAGTACAGGGGGACAATCACCTCCCTGTTCCTGCTGGCTACACTATTCCTGATACAGGCCAGGATGCCACACAGAACTTCATTCAGCGTTTGAAGTTCTAATTCATACCTGTCCGAGGGCACTGGCCATGGAGGAAGCCAAAAATCCAGTGTATTGTAGATCCGTAAGCTCGGCATCCTCACACAGCCTCCAAAGGAGCTGATCCACACGTGCACTCGAGCATATGAAACAATCTAGGGTTTGGCTTCTGTTTTAAGAACAGTTTCTGCATTTGATGCAAGAGGCTTGGCTGGATAAAACCAGAACTACCCGGAGGGACCAGAACCCACAGCGCCTGATGCCTGAGCACACCGGGTCTGGAACCTGCATCCAGATCTTCCCCCTCAATTCAGTCCAGTCATGCAGGAATTCTCATCTTGGCCACAGGAAGCAAAAGGAAGGCGGATGCAGAATTAAGATCTGCCCTTGTATAGCACACAACGGAAACAGATCTAAACGTAGTGGCATTTATTAATGGCTAAATCACAGAAATTAAGACCAAAGACAAAAAACAGAAGTCATGGCGTATTTAGCAATCAAAAGAAACTTTGATTATGTTCTAGGAAATGAACAATTCCACAGATCCCTAGTGAGGCACAGGCTGTCTATTCTCAACTCCCTTTTCAGAAGGAAACGCAGATGCTTCAGAAGGTTTCACCCTGTGGTTGGTTTGTTTCTCCTTTCACGCAAGCATCTGCTGCCTGCAATTCATTCGCCTCTGCAGCCTTTCAGCTTTAGCTGGATGGAATGAATGAGTCACTTAATTAACCTGGAGTTTACACAAAAGAAACGTGAAAGCAAGAGACTGCCTTTAATCAGATCAATCCGGTGGGCACCTTGAACAGATGGAACTCTTCTTTTTTTTTTTAAATACATTTTTTAAAATATTAGTAGACAAACATAAGTATTTCAGTAAAAACTAGCTAAGAGAGAACAATTCACAGGCAATCTCCAGACTAAAAGACATAAGATTTGAGTCAGTTCCACAAAATACAGTCTAGGTCCCTCTTCAGCAGATGAAAACGGTTGCCCCAGTATACATGCCCTTCCCTTGGTATTCTGCCCCTGAGGAGTACAATACAAAGCATTTCATCTCGCACTTACGGCCCCTGTACTTCGAAAGATTAAGAGAAAAACTCTCAGAAGAGATAAGCAGGGACACGAGAGCGATTAGTGTGAGCTGCAAGCTACACGTGTGATAAATTGTGCTGAGAGGCCAAAGGTAGCGGTGGGAGCCGGAGATAATCGTTTATTTGGAGGGAGACTTTTGAGCTGGTTATTTCCTCAGCAGCATCAGCGCTTGCCCGTTTACAGATTATTTGCCTTCTACGAAGGAAAGGCATTTTTTGTTGCAGTAGGTCAGCACAAGGAGCTTAGATGAAGACTCCGAAGAAGCCGCATCCTGCATCTGAGCAGAGGCAGAATCACACACGGTTCCCACGCACGCGCTGCGCCGGCCGCGGGACAGAAGCTGCTGCTACCGCCCAAGGCTCCCGCACAAAGAGTTTAGAGGCGACAGCCCGCACTGAAGTGCCACCTGAGCACGGAAAACGAGATGAGTAAAGGACACACCAGAAAGCGTGCCACTGCGCAAACCCACGGAGATGGACCTTTCCCCTGACCTGTTCAGTAGTTCTTACATATACTTCTTTTCCCCGCCCCACGTTCTATCAAAGCAGAGAGAGTAAGGCTGTCTTCTGACTTACAACCACCTACCAAAATAGCCAACGGTGACTGACTTCACCCTACTCCTCTGCTGGTCATGCTAAAATACCTGCTTTTATTTCCCCCCTCCCCCTGCTACACACCATTTATGCCTCTGATCTAGCTTTTCTTTTTTTGTGGGATTGGGCGCAGAAAAATTTAAGCTTGAATCTAAAGCTGCTGAAAGAAAACGACTTGGAAAACGTCTGGTACAAGTAAATGAGAAGCGTAGCTGGTGGATATACAGCTTCCCTCTGTAGTTCAACTTCTCTTTGTAGCCCAGTAACATCTTTCAGCTTAACCCAAAACTTACGCTGCATAAATAATTATATCCAACAATTTTTAATTTGAAAATTAAAATAATTTAAGGGCAGAGCATCCAAGTCACTTAGGAAGTTACCTTCTTTAAAGGTACGGGTTAAAAATTCCCTGTGGAGAACAATACTGCTCAAGGTGATCTGTATGTGCTAGGTAAGCTACTCAAGATCAGAGGCCACCTCTGTTTTACTTTTCTATTTCAGAGGATTGTTTATGAATCCATGTTTATGTTTTATTCCTCAATTTATAAATTGTGAAGTTTTTTTTAACTAATGCTACAACTGTTTAGAAAACTCCATGGGTTTACAGTTACACAATCAGGACACTCCAATGCATTTCAATTTACACCACCTACTTTCATGTACTCATTGTGTCACCCCCTTCACACTTGCAAAATTAGTTCAGCACAATGGTTAATTGTTAGAATAGAGCTGCAAAAATAACTCCCACTGTAGCCTTGATGATACGATAAGGACACGCACCACATCAGACTCAATCTCCCCCACCAGCCTGAGGCATTCAATAAATTGACATTTCTTCAATTAAAAAACCTGACTAAAAGTTAAGTTACCGAATACCAAACACGCCTACTGTAAAAATATCTAAAAAGAACAAATGCATTTTAATTTCATACGGATTTTAAAGGCAAATTTTGCACTATATAATTTCCTGTTCGGTCCATGTTCAACCATTTGATTACATCAGCACCTCAAAATGATATTAGATGATGCGAGGCTTGCCAGAGAATTTCATTTGGGAAACGTAACAGGCACAGTCAGCATATTTGGCTGCTGAAAAATAAGGCTACAGATAAATTACATACTACAGAAAATAAACATACCCCAGACCCGAAGGAGGAGAAACAGTTTCATTTTGATCAGGACAGAGAGCATCGCTTTCATTAAGATACTGATAACTCTGCCAAGAACACTTCGCCCAGCCAATCTGTGCTTCTCCCACTCCCTGCGTGCAATTTCTTTGCCAGCTTTCTACGAAAGAGAAGGATTTTCGACGGCAGAGGGATGGGCTCAGCTAATCATTCCCGAATGGCTGGCCAACACCTACAAGTTCAGGCTTTAAAAACTGGAGTTCTCAAACTGGTCTCCACACCTGGATTTATTGCATCTACAGAAATTAGGGCCGCCCTTTTCACTTCTGTACGGAGAGAAAGAAAACCATGCCAAAATTATACCACCGTTCAAGAGCGCCCCATGTCCCGGAGCTTACCAGCATACTTGAGCTCTGCCAAAAGCCCAGGTATGTTGACCTCAGACCGCACCCCCAAGAGCTCTAAGGGTCTCCTCTGCAATACAACACTGCATTTGCACATATGCAATCAGACTGAAATTGTGGCTCCAGAGAAGTCAATTCCCCCACTGATTTTACTGGAGACGACGCTGTAAAGCGTCAGCACTATTTCAGAGCGTTAGCACAGGTTACTGAGGGAGCAGGAGAGAAACAAACAGAACTAAATTAATGGCAGTCTCGTTCCCTCCTCCCGCCCGTATTCCTCCTGTGAGGCAAGGACAGAACAAACTCATACAAACCATGAGAATACATGGAAACAAATCAAACCCACAGTGAGCAAGAAGGTAGAAAATTATCTCATTACACAATAAAATGTGAATTAAAGATGTTTAACACTAATTCCAGATAAAGAGTCTTACACAAAAAACCCCGCAACTAATATTCCAGTTCACATCCACAGGAACATCAGACTCAGGAGCAGCCAGGCAGCATGGGGCGTAGCACGTATGCAGCGCTGAATTTCAACCCCTCCGTCTAAGAGCAGACGAGGAAGGCTCGGCAGTTTAGTGACCCCTTGCCAAAATCCAGTTGCCTTCCCTGTGAGTTGATACCGCTGCCTCTGAACAATCCCCGCTGGCTAAAGATGATCTGATTTAAGAATTTCAGTATTGCCCTACCTATAGCATAAGACGACAGTTTTGAGTACTGCGTAGTTCTCCGCCAGACTGCCGCACTGGTAAGGGGGAACAGAAAACGCAGGTGGAAGAAAGGACTCCTCCGGTCTGGCATTACTGGGATGAGAAAACCATAAAACCACATAACACAAGTTAAGAAATAGTCTTCATTCACATCTTCAAGGCAAAAAAGCAGAAGCTAGCGTGGCTCTTAGGGGTTCAGACTTGGAGACACTATTCTTAAGAGCAACACTGGGGCTTATTGAGGAGACTGAATGCAGTTTGGAAAGAGTTAAGTCTTTTAAGAGGAACCCTAGATGTGCACTGTGCAGCTTTGTCCTCAACGTAACCTCCCTTCCGCTGCTCTGACCTGGCCGCTCCCTCACTTAATTCCTTAAATGTATTCCTCTCACTTTCCAAAGAGAATTCAAGGTACTAGCACATTCTCCTGTCGAACAGTTACCAAAATAACTCTTCTATTCTCCCAGTGTCACTTTTGGACCATTTCCTACTCTCATTATGTAACCACGGACATCTACTTTAAAAGGGAATCTCTTTTTATCACAGGAAGTCAATCCCCCGGGGGAAAACATCAAGAAGTCTGCAGTACGTTTAAATAAGACACGGCATCAGCTGATGCCAGCCAGAGTTAAGATTTTCAGGAGCACTGTATTAAATTAGATGCTCCAATCAACCCTCAAACAGCTTTTTTAAGAGGTCTTTGAAGCAAAACACAGAAAGCCACCCCACACGTAATACATTGAGAGGGACTATAAACAGGATTTGGTCAGCAAGAGACACGAATAAGGCAGGAAAACAGCAGCACGGGTCAGATGCGAGTTCAGCTGATAGGAGTGCAAAGACAACAGAAGCACAGAGAGGAGCGCAGCAGTCACAGGGTGGGAGAGTAGAACCCGTACCGCAAACACAGCTCATGGTAATTAATAAAAAAAAACAAATAAATGCTTTAGAACTGGAGGCCTTTGTCAAACACGTAAGGAGATTTAATGTACGTGGCTGGCTGCTGTGAGTGGACAAATTCAGCTTTTCCTGTTCAGTGCATCACAACCATTTACGACTCCGTCCCTACCTGCACGTGATTCCAGGAGATCCTGCCAGCAGGGAGGAGTACACGTTAACTGTGGACGAGCACTGGGAACTGCAGACTAGGTTAACGTGGAAAATCCTAGTGAAGTTACCTCTCCAGAGACAACCTCTGCGGGACGCAGAGGAGCCTGCAGGAGTTATGGTTAGAGACAAGTGTAGAAGGACGTGCCCACAGGGGATGGCTTTCAGTGACACCAGCAATTACTGCTAACTGGGCAAGTTAAACATCTTAAGATTTCAGGCTTCATTCTCCCCAGCTAAGGGGTTTCTTTACGTTTCCCGACTCTTTCAAACTCGTATTTCTTCATTCTAGGAGTGGGAAATCTCAGAGAAGCTGCCAGAAAAGGACCACAACAAATCAAAATAATGTAGAACACCATGAGTTAAAGAGTTGTCATAGTTTTAACAAGACAATGACTACTGATGCAACAAAAGAACGGCTGATCATTTTTTTTAAACACCGTTAACATCCGCGGGTCTCAGACATAAAGCGCATTGGACAAAGCCGGTTTTCAGCAACCAGACAAGGCTGTACAATACTCTTCTGTATTAAGATGTAGAACTACTATTACTACTCAAATCACCATTACTTTTAAGGGGAAATACGAGTCTAAAAATGCTACTTTGAGGCAAATTACAGGATCTCTCCTTAAAAGTGAATTCCCAAGCCAAAAATAATTTGGACCAAAAGCAAATAAGCTAGAGTCACATCAAACCAGTGCTAATGCAGATATACATCCCTATAAATCCAGTCATTCACCAATTACACCAATGCAAGCTACTAAGAGGGTCACTCTGGGACAAATATGTAATCCCCAATGTGACACTTGATCCTATTGCCCTACATGCTCTGTCCAAATCCCAATGCAAACAAACAAAAAAGTACATTTCACCTAAAAGAAGAGTTTAAAAAAAAAATCCAGTCCTCAGAACGAGATGGATATATCCTTTAATTCTCATGTTGTAAATGCTTAAATAGGTTAAAGCACAATCCAAGAAAAAAAATAACATATATGCTTTAAGCATAAAGATATCCTGAGAAAAGGAACACTGCCGACTGTGTACGTTGTAGCTTCATACGTAAATGCAAAGTTGTTAAGTGACTACGTACAGCTTGAGTCACCTACAGCATCCTGCAGAGTTCCCATCATCACGGTGTCACAGCAGTACCACCCGACACATACACTGGGTGACGAGCGTTACAGCACGCCATCTGAAAAGCATTTCATGCGAGATGTAAACCTTGACAGCGCTTACTGGTTTTACAGACATCCTGGTGATTATGCCCCATCGTTTTGCCCATCTGTGCTGGTGTAGGTGGAACCCAACGTACACCTCAGGAGCTGCGTTCTGCGAGCCTCAGCAGGAGCGCAGCTCTGAAACCACCAGTACCACACGCTGGGCTGAGCAATTACATCCTCCAGCACCCCAAGATCATTTTTAAAGGTTCTCTTTTCATCCCACCTTTCTTTCCAGAGGTTTCTCTCTGCCTTTTCAGGGCTAAAAGAAAACATTAGCATACATGAAGTTAGAATCAAATGAATACTTCTGAAGCTGTGCATCCATAACTATGTTAGGAATCCAGTAACAGGTCATAACATATTAAGTGACTACTGCATATCAAATCACTTTAAAATCCACAGTTCCTGCTAAGTAAGAAGTCTGAATCATTTGAGTATGAACATCTAGACCCCTTTTTCTAACGGCTTTGATTCATGACCCACAAGAGAAAGAATTCACTCCTACCACAAAGTCAAAAGGAAGGAAGAGCCGGTGACTCAGTTCTTTGTCTCACTCTTTGCTTCTTCAGTCTGCAGAGCCTCATTTGAAGCCTCTGCTGGAGCTGGCTTGGGGATTTCTCTGCTGGAGCTGGCTTGGGGATTTCTGTCTTTGCTCTTCCACAGTTTCAAAGTTTCCAATTACTTTCACTACTACATTCATTAGGTACCTACAGACAGCTGAAAAACTGCTCCGAGATTCCTTAAGACAAGCACAGGAACATCTTTAAAAAGGGCACTACGCTTAATAAAACCACAATAGAGAAATAGCCTTGACAGAGTCAGAAGACTGGGAGAAGTAGAAGACTCAGGGTTAAAAAAAAAAAAGTACACAACACAAAGAGGAGGCCTGGAAAGGGACAAGAGAGGAAAATAAGAGACTGAAAGAAGAAAAATTAACAAAAAGAAAAGTTCCAACCTCCAGATTCATGCAGTTGGTGCTACCACCACGTCAGTCCAACGGAAAGGGACCCTTAGTGCAGACAGCAATCAGGACACAGGGCAGATCAAGCTCTCGGAACTGCTGTGCGCAGTGCTAACAATTACACTTAAAAACGCTTTCCACAAGCTGCTGTGCGCAATTGAGTTTTCCCTCTGTATTTCTACCAGCACTTCAGATCCAGGATCATTAATAATTCCACAGGACTCAAGCACAGATCACACCATACTTACCCACATGGGAACCAAGCACAGGAGAACTTCCTGAGCAGACGTCTTTAGTCACCGCCACCAGAGCCCCTACTAGACCAGGCGGGCCTTCAGCCTAACCCATGATAAACAGCCTTCACCGAAGAGCAGGCCTCTTCCTCTTAATGTGCCTGAAACCCACTCAAACTTAAACTGCTAATAGCTAGGTGCTTTGAAAATGCACGGTACTTTCCAGAGGAGATTAAAGGAAAACTGTCACTAAAGCACAACTTTCAGATTTCCACGGACATCCTGGCTGCCCAGCAGCTTATGCTGTTGTGTTGAAAGTAGGTATGGTCTGGGCTCGGATTTCCACCCTCAAGCCTTAACGCTTTGCGCTGCTCTTACCCAGCCACGGCACTGCCAGTGCTTCTCCACCACATTTTCCTCAACGGAAAGCCAGTTTGATGAAAGCTTGGCACCGCCTTCTCCAACTAGTTGTTTCTACTTCCCTTTTAATAAAAATCAATGTGGGTCTTAAAAATAGTTCCAGAGATCTCACCTGATCACTGACCCATTTCACAGCATGTACAGTTTTGTTGGCATAAGAGCATGATAAAAAGTATAACATGGAAGAAGGCTGGAACCTCAACCCGGTTTTGTTATACGAAAAAAAAACTACCATAATATGGAAACAAACTCTGTGTCACACTCCTAGAAGGACAAACTGCCAGAGTATCTCTAGCAAGAGCTACCTAACATAGCACAGTGCAAGAAACGAGTGACAAGCGGGAAAAGAGGAAATAAGATCAAATCGAAGGACCTGCATGATTCTCTGCCCCTTTCAGAGGCTTTTGAGCATTTCACAAGCACCGGGTAAGTTATACGTACACACGTGCTACACTCCTCAGCGTGCGACTCAAAACCCCAGTGGGCAGGGGGCCGGAACCCAGCACACCCCCGGCACCAGGGGGGTTTCACTAACAAGTCAGAATTGATCTCATCTTCTAGCACTTCAGGAGCAGTAACTCAAGAGTAGGTAAACACACTTTGAAATTCATCTGATAAATGCTCCCATAGTTTTACTCTGTTTAAACCAAGTGTCAACACCATAAATTCAGCTGAAAAACAGCTTTTCGGGATGATGTAGCTCTAATGCAATTTTACAAAAGGAACAATGACTCACTCCCAGGCGGGATTGTGTTGGAAGTGTATGACCTAATGCTCAGAAAGCAGCTTGCTTTTTCTAACTTTAATATGTACAGAATCTCCCCAACAAGTAAAGTTTTTAAAAGGGAGAGTTTTTGAACAACAGAATTTAGAAAATTAACTCCTTTTTCCACTTCCCATTAGTCCTTGTCCAAGTTCAGTCAGCCTGTCTGCAAGCATTTCTCCTCACCGTCATTTCAGCCTAAAACTGGTCATCAATCCATGGAATTACACCCACATTGGACTCACTCACTAGCCCATTTTAGCTCTGGCCATTAGAGACAAGGACAGCACCGATTCAACATGCCAACCAACACGAAGAGTTCATCATCAAATGTGGATGGAGACATTAATATTAAAGCACCAGCACACACTAGATACGAAGGATTAGCAAGCTACGAGCACTTGACTGACTAGCAAGACAAGCCTACTTCATGTTCAACTGGATTCCTGACAATCTTGCTGAGGATCCCATCTGTGAAGGGCTGGTTTTTAAGATTTTGTGTTCAGACAACAGCTGTATGGCTTAGGGAAGAACTTGCCTGTTCTAACAACACAGAGCCCAGAATCACCCAATACCTTTAAGAGCTCAGTGACCGTCCCCTGGGCCGGAGCCTGCATTGTTCTCAGTCTGTCTTATGCTCGTGCTTGCAAATACTCTGGATAAAAGGGGCGAAGTGTAGGAGGAAAATGGGAGTGAGTGACACAGGCTAATCAGGATTTTAATCATGCTAATGGATGTGATTAACTGCATACTTCTCCTAGAAGCTTCCTGCAGCTACACGAGTAGCTTGATAGCCAGAATGCAGCGTGAGCGAACTGCTCATCCCATTTTAATCTCCAGCTACACCACGTGTGTCACGTCATCCAGCGTGCAAGGATATACCTAATACTTAACCTTATTTCCACCCACATATCAAATCTTCCACCATGCCAACACAATCATCTTGGGCAGGGTACGGAGGCTCCAGCCCTGCGTTTGTCTCTTTACAAAAAGAATTACTGCTCCAGGAGCCTGGAAACCTAACCTTCACAAAGGAAAGCTAATACAGGGCCTATTGCATTACACAAACCTGCTGAATAATGCAGCTACAACTAGGTTTTTTTCCCTAGGTTTGTCCAAATCACAGGGGCATTGCTAGCTTTATCTCAAAGTTAGTATTTTGCTAGTCCTTGGGAGAACTACTAGTTCAGCAGCTGCCACAGGCAAGGATTAGAAGAGCAATGAGAAAAACCCTTTTATAATAGTGAGGAGGTCGGGTAGACAGGGAAGAAATCAAACCCTTCCCTCCCCATTTCTGGGGCAGGATGCATGCAACAGAATCAACAGCCCCCCATCCTCTCACTTTCCAGCAGATATTTCAAGGGAAGAATGTGTATTATGGAGTTCGGAGATGCCATCATTTACACATACATCCATTTTTCATCTAGGGAGTGGACCTACACTTCCAACTAGCACAATGTCTCCTGTGTTTTCTAGAGCAACAACTGCATACATTCTGCTATCAAGCATAGCAACGTTTACAAAATACGGGCCTGTGGGACCACACACATATTTAACAGCACATTCAGAGGAGTCTAAGACGAATCTTGTTTGGCAGCAGATCTCCCCCATCAAACCATTTGCTAGAGCCTAAATAGTACTTAAGCACCACACTAGCATCTCTCCATAAACCCTTGGGGTTAGAATTACCAATGACTTCAAATAATTTCAATATTTAATAACATTTAACATTTAAATTTTAAAAACTTTATTAAGAAGCCTTCCCAAGACCAACACAGGGCACTACTGTGAACCCGAAGTATTTTATTTGTATTGTTACCAAGTCAAAATCCACATAATATCTACAGCAACCGATTCCACTGACCTTCCCACAAGAAATTCTTTTACCAAGAACTTTACTAAGTCATGAAACTGGCTCTGAGTTGTAGGAGCCAACTACAACTGAAGAGAAATTCACCACAAGGTAAACAGGGGCTGCCGGCTGCGCGAGCCTACCTGCAGGCATTATTCACACGGGCTGTACTTTGTTCAGCCCGGCTTTTATGCCACCTCCTCAAGAACCTGATCCAAAGTACACCGACCCATTCTCCTGGGAGATGAGCTCTCTGCAGCAGATGACGGCAGCGATGATGGCTCAGGACTCAAGATGTTCTGCCACCACCCTGTCTGCTGTAATCACAGACCCCTGCACTTCTCTGAGCTACAGTTGAGCATAATTTAATTTGTCTTCTAGGGAAAAAAATAATGCAAAGCAAATCAGTTCTATTGCACTGTTAAGACACAAGGAAGCCATACACGCAGACATTTGACTAAGCAAGAGATTGATCTATTTTAGTTGGGACAGGAACTATAAACATGAAGCTACAGGAAATAACTATCTGCCTTTCAGAGCAAGATTAGCTCCTTCAAGTTTGCCTTTGAAATTCCAGAGGCACATACACAAAATAGAGTTTTGCCATCTACAATCTGACTATCAACAACATGATGAGTAACATGCCTTGAAATCTTCATTCTCTGAGGAGGAAACTAGAGTTTTATCTTTCAATCTACATCTGGACTAGTCAAATAAATTATCTGGGATTTTGCTGGACCAAACCAAGATATAATTACACATTATTTGGCTTTTAAGTAATCAGCACTTTCATTTGAATTGCAAGTAGCTTGAATTCACCTTGACAGACTTACACCCTGTCCGACCAGTGGTTTCCCTTAGTCATAAGTTTGGCATGTATCAGAATTTGGAAGTCTGTACATCAGTGCTGTGTATGTAGAGACAAGTGTAATTTAACTACTGAGTTATCAGCTGAAGAGATCCATAGTTTGGTAAACAGGAGACAACTTAAGAACAGTAGATGAAAGCAAGAACAGTGCTAACAGCAATGGGTGCAAATCAGACCCAAACTCCACAAGAACTCAAATCTGATTTAATGGCTCAGAGTCATTTATTTCTAAGGAAGAGAGGTAACCACTAAAATACTATGGGGGTTGGGACCTCAGATATAATTATAGCTCCATTCGCTAAAATTAAGGCTGCATCAGCCCTTTACAAACACCAGAAAGAATACGCAATTCGTTTGTTTAAACTGAGTATCCATCAGACTTCATAAAACGGGCTTAAGACTGGAAATCAAGTCCTGTCCCAGCCTCCACGCAGCCTTGCCTACTACTGCCCCTTCCAAAAAAGAAGCTGCTTCTATTTCCATTGTACCTCTGTTGATCAGGTTGTCTTGTGCTTATGCTGTGGAGGTGTGGGGGAGGGGGTTTAATATCATGATAGAAAGAACAGCTTAAGCAATACTTTGGTATTTAAAACCTAGACTTAACTGTCAAGTGTCCCTGGAAGGGAAACAAATGAGCACTCTAAACCCAAGTACTTCAGAAGTAGCACTGCCGTCTTTAAACGACACTTACCAGGACTGTAAGGCTTGGCACACACAGATACCAGAGCAAGTCCAAGTTGGTTTCAACAGCTTATGGTAGCCTGTTGTGTGATTATTCACCTCCTGGTCTCTTTGCTCCACTCTACACGATGCCCACAGCCAGCTCATACAAAGCAGCGGGCAAAGGCTAAAGCGATGCCTTTACCCACACCACCACACTACTCACAACCTTCAAAGTTTCCCACAGACAAATGAGGCAACTTGTTAAAACAGATCTCCAGATATCCTGCAAGGGTGAGGTTCTGCAGTTCCCAGAGCTGAGCCGCTGTGTTCAGCACTCCTCGGAGCCTGCCCAAGGATCACCGGCCAGCCACATGTAAATTGACTGACAGAGCCACTAGCTTTTAAGAAACAATCTGATAAAGTCAGATATTAAAGCTTCAGGGAGTATCCACTGGCATAAGCGTACTACCGACAGGCTTCCCAGTTGTTCTTTAAGGACAAGAGTGACTTAATCCTCTCCTAATATCATCTGAGGACTCCGGGGGAACGAGGGGTGACCCACAAAACCGTACCCATGGCAACACTGTGCTTCAGCTGAACTTGCAGGACCATGATCTTCAAACCACTGACACTTCTTTGTATTATTTGATATTTCCCTGATGTCATTTCTGCAGAGACACATACAGACTGAACAATATCCACATCCTTCAGCTTTGGAGTCAACAACCACATTCGCAAACAGATCAACTATTCTGCCTTCAAGCTCATTATCTGTCACTGATATGTAATTATTACCAAAGAGAACAGAAGACACAGGATGTTGCTGCTATTGCAATACCAAGTCAGTTAAGCTCTTTTAAAAACTGAAAAAAGCCCATCTCTTCTGATGTGAGGGGGGCAAAAAAGATAAAAATTAAAAATAAGGAAAGGAGCCCATGAATCCTCCAAAATGCATCTGAAAGGATAATCAGGAATTTCACCAGCTCTTATGAGGAAAAACAAACGAACTAAAAAACTTCAAAGCAATTTTAGCACAGGCAGCTCTGTCCAGCCAATATCACTGTTATCATAATTGTATTGCTACACTGCATATTTTTGAGTTACAATTTATTTGTCTCTATCAAATAAAGGAAAATTTAATGAAGCTGCAAGAGCACCTTGTATATCAAATATCCAGTAAAACATATGCTACCAGGTGGAACCATCAAGCCCTAGCACAGAGGAAATAAGCCTTCCAGTTGTAAAGCTCCAGCTCAGCCCCGTCTTCTCAGTTCACAAAAAGAAGCTACAGCAGCGCCACAGTCAGAGCCCTGCATAAAGAGGGCACAAGGAGGCACCGAGCAGGGCTTGCTATGCCACATGCTGAAACACTGGGAGAGTACTCAGAGGTCTATTATATTATTCAAGAAGCCTTTCAGATACTCTGCTGAAATCGTAAGGTGGGAAGAACACAGTTCACTGACTATAGGATTCCAGCGTTAAAAAAACACAAACAAAAGACACCCACATGTTTAAAAAAGCTAAAATAAATTAGTTTATTTGTTAAATCCACATTTGTTCTCCAGCCAGGAGAAAGAAGTAAGACAGGGAGCAAACAAGAGTTATCAGGAACCACCTAAAAAAACCTCCAAGCCCCAACATCTAAACTGAGGTTTAATATACGTCCACAGACAGTGCACGTAACACACCCCTCTAACAGAAGCAGAGTTTACAGCAAAGCATACTACCTCCAGCACGACACTCAGAAATCACTTTTGGCAGCGGCACAGCATCTTCAGAAGCAAAAACTTCACCGTCTGGAGTTTAAAACTTATTAGCAGCAATCTTGCATCATGCCGTGGTAAACATTTGTTTAATACGTAAAACCACAACTGTTCCTTCCCAAAGAAGTTTGCTCATCTCGAAAGCGGGCCCAATCTGTATAGATAGGTGGCCGTTTGAATCCGCCGATGACTGGGCGACGCAGCCCTACAGGCCTCCAAGCCCGCCGCATCCTCCGCCCGCCACACCCAGCGCGCCGGGCTGCGAGCGAGCCCCCCCCGCGCTGCCATCCCCTGCCGCAGCGGCGGGCCTTACAAGGCAGGGAAGGAGACTGCCCGAGCAGGACAGTGGGGAAGGATGGGGAACAAACCACGTTATAAAAAGTTTCGAGGGTCCCACCGACTCGCAGCGTCGCCCTCGACCAGCGTTTCGCAGGAGCCGGGGGGCGGCAGCTCCAGCAGCGCCCCGTGCAAAGCACGGCTGCACAGGCGGCAGCCTCCCGGACCACCTCACCCCTGCCTCCCCGCACGCAACAAAGGCTCTCCCCGGCAGCTCCCGCTCCCTCC
>VWZZ01004391.1:215-24443 GCA_013399095.1 Psophia crepitans
TCGTGTTCAGCTTTTCATCAATCAACACCCCCAAGTGCTTCTCCTCAGGGCTGCTCTCAATCCACTCTCTGCCCAGCCTGTAGTTGTGCTGGGGATTGTGCTGACCCATGTGCAGGACCTCGCACTTGGCCTTGGTGAGCTTCATGTAGTTAGCATGGGCCCACCTCTTTAGGCTGTCACGGTCCCTCTGGATAGCATTCCCTTCCCTCCAGTGTGTTGACCACACCACACAGTTTAGTGTCGTTGGCAGACTTGCTGAGGGTGCATTCCATCCCACTGTCCTTGTCACTAACAAAGATGTTAAACAGTGCCAGTCCCTGTACCGACCCCTGAGAAACACATGTCACTGACGTCCACTTGGACATCGAGCCGTTAACCACAACTTTTTGACTACGGCCATCTAGCCAGCTCCTTACTCACCGAGTGGTCCATCCACTGAATCCATGACTTTTCAATTAGAGACAAGGATGTTGTGCAGGATGGTGTCAAATGCTTTGCACAAGTCTACGTAGATGACATAAGCTGCTCTTCCCTTGTCTACCAGAGCTGTAACCCTGGCATAGAAGGCTACCAAATTCTTAGGCACGATTTGCCTTTAGTGAAGCCATGTTGGCTGTCACCAATCACCTCATTATTTCCCATGTGCCTGAGCAGAGTTTGCAGGAGCATCTACTCCATGATGTTTCCCAGCACAAAGGTGAGACTGACCGACCTATAGTTCCCTGGGTCTTCCTTTTTTCCCTTTTTGAAAATTGGGGGTTATGTTTCCCCTTTTCCAGTCAGTGAGGACCTCACTAGACTGCCACGACTTCTCAAATATGATGGACAATGGCTTGACCACTTTATCTGCCAGTTCCCTCTGGACCCACAATTCATAAGGTCCCATTGACTTGCACACCTTCATGTTCCTTAGATATTCTCAAACCTGATCTCCTACAGCGGGCGTTTCTTCATTCTCCCAGTCCCTGCATTCACCTTCAGCAACTTGGCCAGTGTGGCTTCTGAAGACTTGACAGCGAAGACTGAGAAAAAAGTCATTAAGTACCTCAGCCTTCTCCATATCCTGGGTAACCAGGTCATCTCTTCGATTCCAGAGGGGACTCACATTTTCCCTTGTCTTCCTTTTCTCACTTATATACTTATAGAAACTCTTCTTGTTGCCTTTAACATCCCTGGACAGGTTTAGTTCTGTCAGGGCTTTGTCTTTCCTAATCTGATCCCTGGCTGCAAGGACAGCATCCCTGTATTGCTCCCAGGCTACTTGCCCTAGCTTCAACTCTCTGTAAGCTTCCCTTCTTCTGACCTTGTCTAGGAACCCCTTGTTCATCTATGCAGGTGATGGTGATTCCTTAAATACCCTTCACTGTCTCTTTAGATAAGATAGCACATTGAAAATATTTCAGAATTTTTGATGCTATTTCCAATACTATCGCTGTTTGTTATACTGAATATGTATCAAATATTAAAGCAAAATAATTAGTAGCTCTTTAATGAATTTTATGAGTGTAAAGAACTACTGCTTTATTTTTTGAAAATAATTTCCTAATTATTTTTTGAGGGATTCTACATTTAATAAATAATGACATTATTTAATGTTATCCAGAACATAAAAGAATGAAATTTATATGGAAATTTTTTAAAACGCTAAATTAACATAGCATGGATTTGTGTGAACAAGATCATGACATCATTTTTCAGTGCAACCTTAAGTGCTTCCATTTTATTCACTGTATTCTACAGAGTAGGTTTTCTGTATGTATATGTGTATGTCTATGTGTGTGTGTGTTCATTTTTTTCTCCTTTTTTTAAAAAACTGTGAACACAGAGAAATAACACTACCTTACTGTTAAGGTCAAAACAAGATTACAGTCCTGCAACCACTAACATCACAGTTTAAACCAGTCTTTATTAAGCTGACATTTGATGTATTATCTTAGAATAGAATTTTTCCATCATTTCTGAAGAAAATGCAAGTTTTCTTTCATACCAAACTGACTAGGGAGCTAATGGAGACAAACCTTGCACACAATTTGTTTAAAAAAATGTAATCTCTTTAAAGTTTCAGTGATAGGCACATGTTTATGTTTTCTTAAAATTCTTCGATTTATTTCCAGAAAGATAAATATAAACATGTGTGATAAGACATTTTGAGGGGAAAAAAAAAAAGGCAAAACCCCACAGCCTCATAAAAGTATAATTTATGTAAACAAAAGCCATTTTGAATCCTGCGAGTTGTGATATGCCTTTATGATCCATCTACTCCTGAGATTAATATTCTAACATCTTCTGCAATATTAAAATACTTTCTGAAATCAGTCATAATAAATGTAGTTCATTTACGTTTAAATTAAATGAATAATAATGCTGTCTGAGTTTTCTACCAAACAAATGTTGTTTGTTTGCTTTCTCTTCCCCAGCCCCCCCCAGCAATTTTAATTAATTAACATGTCTATAAAACACTCACAATGAAATATTTATTTGGAAATAGTAAATTAATTGTGAGTAAATCTACTACTTTTACAGGTAAAGTTTTAATATTTGGCTGTTTCTTAGTAATTTCTGAAGTTTCCAACTGGTGCACAATTTAGTTGTTACAAATTTAAACATCAGTAAAATAACTTTAGAACTGACTACAGTGTCCAACTCAATTCTTGGTTGAGAGATGAAAAAGTTACTGTCTTCTACCTTTTTCTTGCATTTCTGAAAAAGTGGAAGGGTCAACTGCTACTGCTGAATAAACTATTTTCCCCTGGGTTTATGCACAAAAGTATGTAGCAGTCTATGTCTTAAAAATGCAAAGGGATCTTGAATTATGAGTTTTATAAGAACTTTATCACTGAAAAGTTCTGAAAATCCCTGCATTTATTTAGGTAGAATTCTGTCTAGCAGTAGCTTCCAACACCCCAATTGAAATGGAAATCTTAATTTAGTAGGTTCATATCATTTAATGGGTGGAAAACCATAGCAACATCCACACACTGCTTTAAATGTTAAAATGGTATAATAATAGATAGGACAAACAGAGACATATGTGCTGATCCTGAGGCATTTTTTTCAGCACATGTTGCTGAAGGCATTTTTATATTCATTGCAAAACCCAAGACAAAAATACTCGAATGATGACTTCAGTTGCCATAGTTAATCCTTCTTCTGTCACACATAAATGCTAAATGTTAGATACAATACTAAATATTACATCAGTGCTCTTATTGTTTCAGTCTAAAGCTGAATGAAATTATCACAATCTTCAGAGTTAGCAGACTTGGAAAATAAATTAAAAAAAATGACAAAAAAATTAGTTAAAATATGTTTAAAATGACCATTCGAACTAACCACCTAGAACAAGCAGCAACATATTTTTCTCTTGCATTTATTTATATAATGTGTAAGTTTGAAGATAGCAGTATGTAAGCTAAATCTCAATATTGAATTCCACATCAGTGGAGAGCTTTGTGGAATCTACAGGCAGCAAAATTATATGCCTAAAATTTATGTCTTTCATCATTTTAGTATGCTACATTGGTTTATGTATAGGCTACCATACTTTAATTCTGCAGGCTGTAATACATTACATAAAAGCCGCTTGCAAGGAATAAACTCAGCTCTTCTGTTGGTTCATATTTGTATTAATTTACTAATTCTTTTCACCAGGCAGAGCATATGTTTATCATTAGACTTAAATGTTAACTTCTGTTGCCTTAATCTAGCACGTACATTAGTCACTTTACCAGTGTTGAGTTTTGGTTGAATTTTGCTTCAAGCTTTAACTTGAAATAAATTAATAACCATGTTCAACATTCATTTATTTATTGAATCTGAAGAGGGCTGCTGAAAAGAATTCAAATAACAGTGGTTTAGTTTCAAATCTAATGTATTGCAGTAAAGATACAGTAGACAATAACAAGGTACCTCTAGAAGAAAATA
Source organism: Psophia crepitans (assembly GCA_013399095.1). Lineage (NCBI taxonomy): Eukaryota > Metazoa > Chordata > Aves > Gruiformes > Psophiidae > Psophia > Psophia crepitans. Next base: position 4,140 of record VWZZ01004391.1, read on the forward strand.
TTGAAGAAAATCTAATTAAGATTTTATTTGGTGATTTTAATTGTGAAAGGTTAATTTACACCACATTTAGTACTATTTAAAAAATATTGCCTTTTTTTCCTTCTATTTTTGTCTGATGGGTATCAGTTGGATGAGCATTTCTTACAATTTTTTGAAGATTTACTTCTTTAGAGCAGAAAATAATCACTAACTTCCACAAGCTTATGTGAATGCCTATCATCATCTTTTGTTAAAATAAAGTATTTCTCATATGCAGCATATAACTTTGCCCTTAATTTTCCTTGAAATTAGCTTCTACTTTCAGGATAAAATGAAAACTTCAGAGTAAGAAGATTCAAACTATATTTTGCATCATAATTAGAGGACCCTGGAGATATTCAAAACTCGCCTGGATGCAATTCTGTGCAACATGCTCCAAGTGATCCTGAAGGGGGGTTGGACTAGATGATCTCTAGAGGTCTCTTCCAACCCCTATGAATCTGTGAATCTGTGACCCTGAAAAAATTATTTCTTTCAGCCACATTAGCTCAGATTCATTAAAAAACAGTAGCTACCTGTTTCCCAAGGTATCCATTGTACAGAAATAAGTCTTTAAGCACTCAATAAAATTCTTGAGTGATGTTTACCTGGAGATCCTGAAATTGAGGACAGTTTGCAAAGCAGAATCATACAGAGACAGCAAAGCTAGCTGTAAATAAACTAATGCAGCCAGATGACTATTATGGTCTTCCTGTGACACCTCTGTGTGTGTGTGTTTATATATGTATCTAAGTATAAAACTTGATAAGTTCTTTCATTTGCTTGAGATAAAGTCTGTATCACAAGTGGCCCAGCACTGTAGTTTGACAGCCAGATTCTAGCCATTTAAGTTTTCTTCTTGATTATTTCAGACAAACATAGGACATGAGAAACAACTATTTAAATTTAGCAATTAGATGCTAATTTTGAAAGTGAAAGTGAATATTTTTAAAAGTTAAGGACAGAGTCCTTTCTCTTTTTCAAGGTCTGCTTGGATGAGACTTTGAGCAACCTAATCTAGCGAAAGATGTCCCTGCCTTCAAAGTTCCCTTCCAACCCAAATCATTCTATGATTCTATGATTCTCATGAGGGGTTTTTTATGAAGATTATTTGTCTTTTTCTCTCCCTTTCTCTGCTTTTCTATGTTCTCTATCTCTCTTCGTAGTCCAATGACTTTTTTCCTATAAAAATCTGATTTTTATATTTAATAAGCCAATATTCTTTTCAGTGTTCTTGAGGTATCTAAGATAGTAGTATTTTATTGTGCGATTTGTAGTTGATCAGAAGTACCTCACTTTCGTGTAAGTCTATAGTTGTGAATATGAAATCTAGATTTTAAGGCTTCTGTTTAGCAGTGTTCAGTTCTGAAGAAACTATAGTTTGGATTGAAAGCAGCCCTGAGGAGGACTTGGGAGTGCTGGCTGATGAAAAGCTCAGCATGAGCTGACAAGGTATGCTTGCAGCACAGAAAGCCAACCATGTCCTGGGCTGCATCACAAACAGTGTGGCCAGCAAGTTGAGGGAGGTGATTCTGCCCCTCTACTTCACTCTTGTGAGAACCCACCTGGAGTTCTGGATCCAGCTCCGGGGTCCCCAGCACAAGAAAGACATGGAGTTGAGGGAGTGAGTCCATAAGAGGGCCATGAAGATGATCAGAGGTCTGAAGCACCTCTCCTGTGAGGACAGGTTGAGGGAGCTGAGATTGTTCAGCCTGGAGAAGAGAAGGCTCTGCAGAGACCTTCTAGCAGCCTTCCATTACTTAAAGGGGGCCTACAAGATATCTGGAGAGGGACTATTTACAGGGGCATGTAGTGATAGGACAAGGGGTAATGGCCTTAAGCTGAAGGAGGGTAGATTTAAATTAGATACCAGGAAGAAATTCTTCTCTGTGAGGGTGGTGAGGCACTGGAAGAGCTTGTCCAGTGAATTTGTGGATGCCCCCTCTGTGGAAGTTTTCAAGGCCAGGTTGGATGGGCAACCTGGTCTAGTGGAGGATGTTCCTGCCCATGGCAAGGGGGTTAGATGATCTTTAAGGTCCCTTCCAACCAAAACTATTCTATGATTCTATAGGCACTTGTTCACATATCATGAAGCAAAATCAGTCCTTGGAAAAAGTTCTAATAACATGCTAATATAAAATATTTTTATTTAATGAAATTGTTATTCTATGTAGACCTTGTGAGTCCAGATACGGTCAAATCTCTTCTCATGATACTTTTAAACATAATTTTGCTCAATTTCAGCAGCATCTTTAAAAAGTGGTGATACATTATTTACAAAGTAGCATTTGTCCTACTGGCATCCTCTATGTCTCCTGAAAGCATGAAAATTAAGAATAACCAGAGCTGCTATGTATTTTCCAGCAGAGCAGCAAGTGGAAGATTAATCAGTTCAGAATATTATGTGGAATACAAAAAAAAATTATTCTTTAGAGTAGGGTGAAGGTATGGTAGGCGATACTTGTAGAAGAAGTCACCAGAGATGGAACAGGTGTCGTCCTTATCACTTCAGGAAACACTCTCATGTTGTGGGGGGTCTAGACTCTCCCAGCAATATTTTAGAGAACAGGGTAAAGCATGTTCCTTTTCTTATTTCCTAGCGTTAAATTTGGGAAGAAGGCTGTCAACAATTAAAATCTTGAGATTTTAATACTTTCTTCTCTAGCTGGTTTACATCTAGTCACCTGGGAAGTAGCCTGTCTTTGTGTTAAGAGGAGGAAAATATCTGGCTGCGTGAACCTGAGAGTTCACTAGAAATGTGAATGTATAACAAAAAAATGTCTCATTCACAGTTTTAATAAAAAGACAGTGTTTTGTAGATATGGATTCAATATGCACATAACGTACGACAGTTATACATCTGTTATGCTTGCCAAAGAACTGAAGGATGATGAGAAATAGTTAATATAAATATGTGTATGTACATATCAGGGTTATATTTGGATTTTTACTTTTCAGTGTAGCAGAAATCACCTTTTTTTTTTTTCCTATTGATGTGCTCTTTATTTCGTCAGAAAGTGTTTGTCATATGTTGAACTGTTTGACTTGGTTTTAAAAGAAGGAGCAAGTAAATGAACTGCCCAAAGTCAGCCTGAGATTCAGACTCATTCAGGATTGTGACACCAACATCTTGACTTCTAGTCATAGGCTTTGATTTTAAGAACTCTTCTTTGCTGCTTTTTTGGTAAGAATTAGGAAAGAAATGGGACTGTATTAGATGTGGTGAAGAAAAATAGAATTTCAAGTGGGTTTTTTTTTTTGCATATAAAAGCAGTAACCTAGCATTTTCTGAGGTTTCTATGAACTAAAAGACTAAGTAGCTCGATTAGCACAAATGATCTTCTTGCCTAGTTAGTCTTACAGAGTCCTTCTTACTGATCAACAAAATATCAGCCTGAAGTTTGTCTTTTATTTCCTAGACCAAAGGAATCATACCTGAATAGTGCTTACATTGTGTGTGGGTACATCAATGGTCTTGGAGCTTGACTGAGGATCTCAAAATTTAGGTGCTGCTTTATACAGATTGTGGGTGCAATCGATTGCTCTTTATTTAGAATCTGACAACCAAAAATCACAGTGTCTTCAGGTTTTGCTTTCAGTGCAAGACTTTACCTGGAATTGTTGCTAACAGTAACAGCAATCTGAGGCAGGGGAAAAAAAAAAAGTCTACAGTTCACTTTTTGAACAATGCAACAGTTTAGTACTTAAGCACAGCCTACAAGAATATCTTATAGAGATTGAAAGAAGAAAAATGTCATTAATTGATAACTTTTGAGGGTCACAGGATTTATTTGTCTTATAAACATTACTTTAGATTTTTTTCTGCTCCCTGACTTTGTTTATAAATTGTTGTCAGTCTTTCAGTTTTTAAAGAAAATAAAATGAATAATGCAGATTAAACTCAAGAAAATCTTGCCAATCACATGAAACAGAAATAGTTGGCTTTAGATTTTTTTAAACAATCTTTCTGTTTCACAGTGCTCTGTCCAGCCAATGAAATGCGTCTGGATTCAACAGGAGTAATATTGAGCCCTGGATATCCTGACAGCTACCCAAATCTTCAGATGTGTGCGTGGACCATTACTGTGGAAAAGGGTTATAATATCAGCATGTTCTTCGAATTCTTCCAGACAGAAAAGGAATTTGATATACTTGAGGTGTTTGACGGTAACTATAGAATGCCTAACTTTGGCTTATACTTTTATATATATACATATATATATTTATGTATTTTTATATTGCATCTATGTAATCACTATTGTTTATGCACACCTGTGGTGGATTGACCCTGACTGAAGTCCACCAGAACCTCTCTATCACTCCCCCTCCTTACCTAGACAGGGAAGAAGAAGTATAACGGAAGGCTTACGGGTTGAGATAAGAACAGGGAGAGGTCATTCACCAATTATGGTCCCAGGCAAAACAGACCAAACTTAGAGAGGAATTAATCCAATTTATTACCAAACAAAACAGAGTAGAGCAAGAAGAAATAAAACCAAATCATGAAACACCTCTCCCCTCCCCTCCCCTCCCCTCCCCTTCATTCTGGGCTTAACTTTGCTCCTGATTTCTAACTACTCACCTCAGCTGCACCGTAAATGGGGGTGGGGGTTACGGTCCACTGATCACATGTTGTTTCAGCCACTCCTTCCTTCTCAGGGGGAGGACTCTTCCCCTGCTTCAGCATGGAGTCCCTTTCATGGAAGGCAGTTCTCCACAAACTTCTCCAACATGAGTCATTCCCACAGGCTACAGTTCTTCACAAACTGCTCCAGTGTGGGTCTCTCCCACCAGGTGCAGAGCTTCAGGAGGAGACTGCTCCAGTGTGGGTCCCCTATGGGGTCCCAAGGCCTGCCAGCAAGCCTGCTCTGGCATGGTTTCCTCTCTCCGTGGGGCCACAGGTCCTGCCAGGAGACTGCTCCAGCGTGGGCTTCCCATGGGTTCACAGCTTCCTTCAAGTGTCTCCACCCGCTTTGGCATGGAGTTCTCCATGGACTACAGGTGGAATCTCTCCTGCCCATCATCCTTCCTCCATGGGCTGCAGGGAGACAGCCTGCCTCTCCTTGGTCTTCACCATGGGCTGCAGAGGAATCTGTGCTCCGGCACCTGGAGCATTTCCTCCCCATCCTTGTGCACTGACCTTGATGTCTTCTCACACCTCTCTCTGCCTGCAAAAGCTTCCCCAATTGTTTTTCCTTCTTTTTAACTCTGTTACCCCAGAGGCATTACCACTGTTGGTGATTGGCTCCGCTTTGGCCACAGGTCGGTCCCTCTTGGGGAAGCTCAGACACAGGGTAAATTTCCAGTAGCTTCTTGCAGAAGTCACCCTTGTAGCCCCTCCCCACTACTAAAACCTTGCTACACAAACTCAAAACAATATTGTAATTTTTCAGTATAAAAGTATTAAATAAGCAATAATTGGGATTTGTGGTACTAAAAAAGAATTGTTGGATTATTCTGTTCCAAAACTGTACTGCATTAATTATGTTTAGAAATAGTTTTGTTTCTGAACAAATACATACTTTCTGGAGTATGACATGTAATGTTAACTTCCCTTTTTAATTCAGATTAATTTGCCATTTGCTTGGAGGGTGTTTTCTATGTATATTAATTCTATGCATATATTTTATGTTATTTTAAACTTTGTAACTTTTTTTTTCTCCTTTTTTCTCCTTCCTTGTATCAAGGACCAAATAGTCATAGCCCATTGCTCATTTCTCTCAGTGGGGACTATTCATCTTCTCTAAATATAACCAGCAATGGACATGAAGTATTTCTCCGGTGGTCAGCAGATCATGGTACCAATAAGAAAGGTTTCAGGATAAGATATATAGGTATGTAAATCAGCCTTTCTTGAATGTGTATAAAATTTCAATATGTGACATATTTATTTATGTGAAAAGGGTAATGTAAGCTATAGTTTGTAACATTAATTGCCAGTACTGAAATGAAATCCAATCTGTTTATATATGAACCTGATTATACTGATCTTGCGAGCTAAAAAAAACACCACAGACCCTAGGTAGGATATATGAAACACATGTGCTCTGTAGAGGTTTAAGCAAGCATTTCACAGGACTTTAAAATGGCATAAGCCACTACTAAAGCTGAAAGAAGTAGCTTCCCCCTTCTCCCTACCATCATTTATTTGCACTCACGTGCCTTTGTTCTTCAGACTGGAACTTTACGCTATTCATCATTAACAGTTGTGGTGGGACAGAGAAACAGGTGGAAACAAGGCAGGAGTGAGCAGCTATAAGGTGGAAAAATGTGAGACCCTGAAGGATTGAACTCTTTAATTAAAGTTCAACAAGTTCATCAGCAAACTATATTAGAAGAGATCAATTAGTATGTCAAAAAGGTCAACATTGTGTGTGTGTCATTAATTCAAATGAACATATTTATGAATAGTGCGTGAAGATGATACTTAACAAAGATTGATTTTTATATAATTGCTTTTATAGAATTATTGCATGGTATCAATTTTTACAGGGTAATAATATTTATTAATCAAGCTAAAATAGATCTGTTGCAATTTACAGCAATTATACAAAATCTATATTTGATTTTTTTATCATGACCAAAGACATGAACTACACAGAATGAAAACAGTATCTGTAGATACTAGAGAAGTTATTAGCATAAAACAATTTCACTTTACCAAGTGGGGAAAGCAATAGAGAATAATTATAAAATTCTTCTTCTTACTGTGTTTTTTTGTCTTTCCTAACTCAGTTTCTAGCCACTTCACTACTACAGAAAAATAATTAGGCTCACAACAGTCTGTAAAGCAGTGTCAGTGTCATCTTTTCCTTTAGGAGAGGATGTTTTCTCAGAGGCAAAATGTTTGTTGTATAGCTAGATAAAATTCACTGTAGCTAAACACAAAATATTACATAGTACCTATTTTCATTGCCTGTAATGCCTGTTAGATCTGCGAAAAGAGAAAGTTCTTAAAACTATTTCCCTACTAGCAGTGAGACAACTAGAGTTAGACAGGAAATATTTACTAGTGATCTGTATCACACAGAAAATACCAGTATATTTTCTTTTGTGGTAAAGAGGTAGAGGTGTGTCTGTCTCTGGTTCTTCCAAGAGTATAAAGTAGGAGTAATTTAGTCTAAGGAATAGAATATTTTCATAGGATGTGCTCTGAAAGGCATCGTAGTGTTTCTCATTCTGCTGCTTGCTTTAATAAAAAGTAAACTAATGGCCACAACTCCATCCTGATCAGAAGACAACTTTGACTGAGAAAAACATTGACCTGAAATAACTCATGGGACACAGAAATACTTAAAGGGCAAGTGAAGAAGCACATTTCTGTTTGCTTGAGAAAATAGATACCAATAGTTACCAACATTTCCTCAAAACATGAAGGAAGCATTTGGAAACAAGCTTCCAACTTAATTTTCTTTCCTACAAAATGGGAAAATGGCCACCTTAGCTAATCAGTCTTGGCTTTTCCTTGAACCAAAATGATCAGAGACCGAGTTAAATTCTTCAACAAACAACATTTATCTTAAACTGGCTACCAGGCTGTAAGTCCATTCTGGGCCACTTCTTTGGCAAAGTAGCCAAAACAAAGTGACTTTGCACTCATGAACTCGATGAACAAAGGAGTTAAAAGAAATATGACCATAATAATCATATAATAAGTAAGCAATTTTTCATGTCAGAGAGACTTCAAGTACATAAATCCTTTCAGATTATAACAACTGTATCTCTTAAAGATCTTTTTGGTCTCATAAAGATTTCTGATTTTCTTTTTCATAGTATCTAAATAAAACTTCTGTAGAAGTTTTTGTGTTCTAAAAAAATCACACACAAAAAAAAAAGCAAGCAGATTCAGTGTTTTTGCCATGGATTTATGTTGACACTCATAAATATGATAAAAATCTATTTTAGATTTTCTAGTTCACTTCAGTTCATTGTATCACCGAACTTGAAAAAATAACTTATTTAGCACGAGAATGAAAAGATTATTTGAAAAGAATTATCTGCAGTATGCCCTTGGTGTTTTCTTCTTTTAAAAAATTGTATACTATTGAAATCGATACAGTTGAAATAAATTCTGTAGCTTACTCGGTTTAAAAAAGAAGATAGCGAAAAAAACCCCTATTTATCAAAGTGAGCTATCACTGTATTTCCTTTGAGGTTACTAAAATATGAAGCCCTTATAAAGCCCTATTCTTTCACCTTTGTACTTAGTGAAATTGTTAATGCATGATCAGGATACACAATAGAACAACTTTTAGTGATGTTTTCTCAACTTGTTATCAGATATCCACTGAATTCAACAAGAATTTGTCAAGAATTGTCATCTGGATTCTAAATGCATCTTTTATTTATTCAATATTTATTTTTAAAGCTCTCTACTGTAGTACTCCAGAGTCCCCTCCACATGGTTTCATTGTCAGTCAGACAGGTGGACAGCTCAACAGTATGGTTCGCTGGGCTTGTGATCGAGGTTTTCGGCTTGTTGGGAAAAGTACTGCTGTGTGCAGGAAGTCCCCATATGGTTATTACTCATGGGATGTTCCAGTCCCAGCTTGTCAAGGTAAATTCTTTTATTATAAAATAATACACGGTGAGGAACTTTCTTTTTCCTTTTCTAATGTAAGCCATCAGTTTTATGACTTAGAATGAACAGCAGGTAATAATTATAATGTCTCTGTACCAAAATTGTTCTACCTAGTAAAATTTACAAAAACGAAGGTATTTTTAAGAAACAGTGTTTCAAAAAAAATTGCTAAGACTGGCAGACACTAAAAATAATCTGCATCACTACGAGGAAAAAAAAATCCACAAATTTAAAATCTGAAATTATTCAGAAAGTTCATTTAAAACAGAATATTTAGTAAAGATCATTTATCATGATTGAAGAACTACATAAAAATCAGAAAGACCTGAAACTTGCTACATTTCCAAGAAAGGAAACTGGATCAAAACAACATTGCTTATGATGCCATTCTAATCTTTCATTGTTTAAATTGAAATTTAAAAGAGAATTAATCAGATTTACTTTATAGTTACTTTCTTTGGCCTTATAAAAGCAAAACATATTCTACTTAACAAGGAAAGGGAGATGGTTATTTAATTTCTGTCACAATTGTATTCTCATTCTTCCTCTCCTGAGGAGGATGTTATTGTTCTGATAACTTATGTCACTCTTCAATGAACTATTAGAATGATTTTCTTTCAGGAAAATTTTCAGATGTGTTTATTCAAAATGTGTACATTTTTTTCCTGTTGATCAGTGGAGTTCTAACTCTTAAGTATGGGCTACTGGTTCTTAGAACTTTTTTTTTTTTTTTTTTTTACATAACAGTATAAGGAAAGAAATGCCTTTGCTTTAAAAACAATACATCTAATTTTAATCTATTTGTTTTCTGTCTCCTAAATGAAGATTACCAGTCAAATTACAGTAGTAGTTACTGGCATCATCTTACAGGAAATGAGAAATCTAAGGCCTCAAAATGTATGTTTTCTTCAATGATACCTCCACAAACAGCATGGCTAGAGATTTGTGGTGGTTTGATTTATTTTTAACAATACTAAGTTTATTTCTTGGTAAACACTTTTTACTCCCTGCAAGATATTTCATGATGGTATTTAAACTAATAGTTTTTCTTTACATTTTTCATTTTGTGTCTGTATTCTGTATTATTGCTTCTGAATCCTCACAGGTAACTAGTGAATGCCAGTAGCCTTTTCCACTACAGCTTTTTTGTCCAAGCTCTTAAATAATGCTAGAGAAATTTTTAATATTTTTATTCTTAGTCCTATATGAATAGAAATCTTGATCTCTGAACATCTAAACATATAATACTAGCCATTATTTAAATCACTTGCACTACAGGACTGACAGAACCTAAAAAATCCAGATCATAGAATCATAGAATGGTTTTGGGTTGGAAGGAACCTTAAAGATCATCTAGTTTGAATCCCCCTGCCATAGGCAGGAGCATCCTCCACTAGACCCGGTTGCTGAAAGCTCCGTCAAACCTGGCCTTGAAAACTTACAAGGATGAGGCATCCACAAATTCACTGGACAAGCTCTTCCAGTGCCTCACCACCCTTACAGAGAAGGATTTTTTCCTGGTATCTNGAAGGTCTCTGCAGAGCCTTCTCTTCTCCAGACTGAACAAGCCGAAGTCTCTCAGCCTGTCCTCACAGGAGAGGTGCTCCAGCAGACTGGCCCTCCTCTAGACTTGCTCCAGCAACTCCATGTCTTTCTTGAGCTGGGGACCCCAGAGCTGGATGCAGTACTCCAGGTGGAGTCTCACAAGAGTGGAGTAGAGGGGGAGAATTACCTCCCTTGACCTGCTGGTCATGCTGGTTTTAATGTAGCCCCGGATACGGTTGGCTTTCTGGGCTGTGAGTGCATGTTACCAGCTCATGTTGAGCTTCTCATTCACCAACACCCCCAAGTCCTCCTCCTCAGGGCTGCTCTCAATCCATTCTCTGCCCAGCTTGTAGTTGTGCATGGGATTGCACTGATCCACGTGCAGGACCTTGCACTTGGCCTTGTTGAACTTCATGAGGTTCACATGGGTCCACCTTTCAAGCCTGTCAAGATTCTCTGGATGGCATCCCTTCCCTCCAGCATATCAACTGCACCCACACAGGTTGGTGTTGCCAGCAAACTTGCTGAGGGTGCACTCAATCCTACTGTCTGGGTCACCAACAAAGATACCAGTGGCGATCCCAATACTGACCCCTGAGGAACGCCACTCGGCATTGGTCTCTACTTGGACATCAAGCCATTATCCTGGTTTAACAGTACTTCCTGAAATTTCAGATAAGTATTTAGAATATGCTCCTAGTCTTGGAGAAGTAATAAGGTTAAGTCTTGCAAGGCTGTATGTGTATATCTTTGGATGTCTGAAGTGTGTAAACATAGAATAGAATTTAGTGTTTCAGTTGTGATTACAATTACGATTTTGATTTGCAATACTGTGCAAGCTGACATATAATTACCAAATATTTCTCTGATAGACCTGTTTTTTTGGCACTTTGAATGTTCCACATCTGTCATTGTTCTCCTGTCACGTTGTCAGACGTAGCAATAACCTGTCTTGATCTTTTTACATTTTTTCCATTAAAATTAAGTTTATAACTGCCTTTAACTGAAAATGTCATTAACTGGTTCCTTGGTACCTCTGTTGTTTATAGAAAAGTCTGTTATCAAGCATGTGATATGCTGGGATGAGACGTTTCTTGAAAATCAAAGGTTAAGGGATATATTTTTCTTGTGTCACAAGATCAATTCTGTTAGCATCAATAATATAACTCAGAATTTATCAACTCATTAATGGAGATTTTTGAATACTGAAGGAGTTATTAATCTCAGTGGTAGATATAAAACATCTCAGGTTGTATTTACAGAATATCTGATATATGTTTTGCTGATTGCTAAAAGAGACAGAATTTACAATATATGAACAAATAGTGCTGTATTGTTTGTTGGTGCTCAGAATCGTAAGCACCAGCTGATTACATGTTACAAGTTTTTTGGGGAATTGATATTAGTTTTTATACCCAGCTGAATGCAGTGGGCTTAGTTCTGGAAACTCCATTATTTTCTGAAATTTTTTTTTATTATTAACACGTGGTTTTGAAGGAAGAGGTTAGCTTGGCCAGTTATGCAGTGAACAGTGTTATTTGACAATACCTTGGTTATACCAGGTTTTCTTTATCCTCCTCTTTGAACGGATAGGTCTGCCTAATGTTTGCTGCTGCAATCCAAGCTATTGAGGAATTTGAGGTATAAGAATCACCACCTTGGTCATATGTTTTCTCTTTAGTGTCATGGAGTCTCAGTTTCTTTCTTCGGTGATATCAAGTTAAATAATACATCTTTTTCAGATGTTTAATAAGAAGTGGAAGATGAACCTTCTGGTGTAGTTAACTTGTTATTTTTTATCCCTCTGGGTCTCATGTCCTCATACCCTCTGGAAAATGGAATTCAATTATTGTCTTAGGCCTTTCACTCTATCCTAATCATGATTTTCTTACTTTCTTCTAAACATGTGTTTGTAGCTGCCAGTAGATATTGTGCCATAAGATATATGTTTTTATGATTGCCCAGATGAGGTGATGAGCAAATTAATACCAGTTTTCTAGAATCTGTTTATTATAGTGTGTTCCTTTTTGTTGTTGTTGTTGTTTAAATTTCCTTGTCATATGGACTTTATTTTTATGTCAATTCAAGCATATTTTAGCGTTAATCCTATCATGTCTGTTCTGCAAGTTGTGATAGCATTAGTGATTTACCTGTGTCTCAGCTTTGATAATTGGCTTTTGTACAGTGCCACAGTGTTATTATATTGCTTATGAGGCATATCTGTCTTAAATCAGATCAGCTCGCAACAGCGGCAAAAATAGATTACTCTTTTATCAAGTATTTATACATAGTCTGAGAGGCTTAACTTTTCGTATCTCTGTGCGGGCAAGATAGTGTGTCTCTTAGGGTTCAAAATTCTACTTCAAAGTAAAGTACTTAAGAGTTAAGTGCCTAAGGCCTTCATTTTTTTATCTGACAGTCCTTATATGTATGGTGTTAAAATGTGGAAAAGATTTTATTTTTATTTTATTCCCAAAACAGACAGATCATTATATAGAGCCAGATCTTCTCTTGGTACTTTCTTTCTGCTGAATAATTAAAAAATGAACAAACAAACAAACAAAGTGTCTTACATTTTCATTTGCCAATTTTCAATGTTTTTTAAAGGATATTTTCTTTCTACTTTGTAGGAGGGAAAACAGAATGTTGCAAATTAATTTTAGTGCTTTGCTGGAGGTTACATGGTACACCTGATGGAAGAAACCTGAAGCACAAACTAGATTCCTAATGTATCAGACTGGTGCTTTACTCATTCAACCATGCTGATCATATTTTTTCCAAATATTCTTTACTTCATCTTCTTTGATCATCTTCCGAACTTTGAATGGATAGCTGCAGAGTTCTGACCCATTGTTCTTATTTTTAACCTCCTCCATCAAAAGACAAAAACTTCCTAAGATTTAATTCCCAAAAAGTTTAAGGGTATTTTTTTGTAGGCTTAAAACACACATTTATGAGTTAAGAAGTAATTTTTATGACTTTAAGTCTGCTGATGTTACAATGCATAAATGCTTTGAAGTGAGCAGAAGTTTATAGTGAAGATATCATATAACTATGTATTTCTTTTTACTCAGCAATATCTTGTGGAATTCCTAAAGCTCCATTAAATGGTGGGATATTAACTACAGATTACTTAGTTGGCACACGTGTTACTTATTTTTGCAATGATGGATATAGACTATCAGCCAAGGAACTTACTACTGCAGTCTGCCAGCCGGATGGTACCTGGAGCAATCACAATAAAACACCTCGCTGTGTAGGTAAGTGACATGTAAAAACTCTCCAGTGAATAAGAATCTGGGTGTACATTTTGTTTATTTATTCAAGGCACGAATCTTCACATTACTGAAACTTTCATTTTCAGGTTGCCTTAATCTATGAATAATTGTTGGTATAAAATTATTATGAAATACATATTTGAAATATGTATATAAGATATACATTGAAGGGTTCTGTGACAGCAGAAGAAATACACTAGAGATTATAGAATACATTCAAACTGATAATGAATTTGCAGTTAAATCAAAGTTAATGGTTGCAGAGGTTTATGCAAAACCCATCTCTTTGGTGAGAGCTGCACAGGTCATATGCTGTTAGCAAATCCTATTTAGTATCCAGAATTGTAAAGTGTGGTACTCTGGGATACTTATTTGAAACTGCTGCTTATAATTTATATTCAGCCCACCATTATAATCCTACACCATCTAAACTTGGGGGAACATCACTGAAGAGAAAATGCATGTTCAATCCCAAAGAGAAGTGGATATCATCAAAGTTATAAGTGGGGTACGAAAACCCAGGTGATTGTATGACTGATGCAGAAATGTCAGTGTCTGATGCACATTAAGATTTGGATTATCTCACCTAATGAATTTTGGAAGGGAAAGAAAACATACTGTAGAATAATTTTCAAAGATTTTCCCTTTTTCTTTTTTTTGGTCCTCTTCTTGTTCTTTTAAATTACATTTCCTCATGCCTTTTCCTCTGTCTAAAGAACCAGTCCGAATGGAGAGAAGGAAAGTAGTACCCAGCAACGATTTTACTCTGTGCCTTTTGATCATGGAAAAAAAAATTGTTATGCTTCTTAACCTTTTTCTATTAGATTAGGATTGTAGAATGTTTTTGTTTAGTTTTTGGAGGAAGAATATATAGAATTAAGACATGACACAAAAATGTGTAGCTGCTGAAAAAAGCATCTTGGATATGCATAAAATTTTATCTGTCACCAGTGTGTGGCCTTTCCAAATAAGTCTTTAAGATCTCACAGAATTTACCTGGGTAAAGATTCTTGTGCCTGATGTAAAGTGTCACAGGATTTCCATGACTATCAATGTACAATATACTCTACCATGGTATAGAATCTATCTACACCAATTGTATAGCTCTCCATACACAGTTACTGCTCTTTTTGGGCCATTGATCATTATTATTTAAATGTGAGAACATCTACCTGCTTGTCTTACTCTTTTATGATTATGTTACTGTGTTTAAAATATATTTCTGAATTAATAATTATAAAGATTTTCCTAATTTTCATGTACTAAGCCACAAATAACTATTTTATTTTTTTTTATTCTGGAAGTCGTTACATGTCCAAGTATCAATTCTTTTACACTGGAACATGGAAGATGGAGAATAGTGAATGGTTCACATTATGAGTATAAAACAAAAGTAGTTTTCAACTGTGATCCAGGGTATTATGGTTTGGGACCAGCATCTATTGAGTGTCTTGCTAATGGCACCTGGAGTTGGAGAAATGAGCGGCCTTACTGCCAAAGTGAGTACATGTTGTATCTGCACCTGCTATACAGACTTCAGATAAAAGTATTTTACTTGGCTGAATTAGAAATTAACTAATTAAATATTGGAATCAGTTAATTAGTAAAATGTTTCCTGACTGGAAATCCTGGGTATCCTAAAGGGGATTATTTACAAGTACAATGCATTAGGTTTAGTGGCAAGGAAACATCTGTAAGCATGTAAACATACTTCTGGACTCTAAAGGTCCTTAAATCTATAGAGATTCAAAAAAAGTCATAGAATCCTATAATTATAGAATATCCTGAGTTGGAAGGGACCCATAAGTATCCTGGCTCTACATAGGACCAGCCCAATAGGAGCATATGACTGAAGTGATAGAGAACAATTGCCTATATATTTTTCTAGGTCAGGAATGCTGTAGAGTCATGAAAAATGAAGAAGACTTTGTATCCTGTCTGTACACTTGATAAATAAAATAATCTCTCCTTTCAGCTGGTTACCATATACAGCGCAAGTCTGCATCATTCCCACCATTAGCTGTTATCCCAATAACCTGCAATAGCTACTTTTCAAAAAAATAAGTAGTGAATATTCAGATACTTTAAACAAGCTAAATGTGTGGCTACAGTTATGCTCCCCTCCTCCACCCCTGTGAAAAGCAGATTTCTTTATGTATTTAAATTCAGTCATCTGTTTTTCAAAATTGTGGGGTTTCAGGTATACTTCGAAACCCCCAAATTCTTCCTTTTTGTTAAACACCACACGATATACACAGATAGAATGGGATATGACTGTGTTTTTGGTGCATGTATCTAAACTGTATCTGCATGTATGTGTATAAATTCATACACATCTGAAAAGCAAGGGAAAAAAAAAAAGTGTAGGTTAGCCAGATAACCATGGTTTAGAATATATTTAGGATTTATTGAGAACATATTTGAAATTAATAAAAAATGAGACTGAAAAATGCAGTTCCAAAGACAGATTAATTATATTGGAAAGTAACCTTAATTTTCAGTTCTTTATAACCTACTGGAAATTTCGTCTATAATTTTGAGGAGTTTT
Organism: Psophia crepitans; assembly: GCA_013399095.1. NCBI lineage: Eukaryota > Metazoa > Chordata > Aves > Gruiformes > Psophiidae > Psophia > Psophia crepitans. The sequence goes on from VWZZ01004391.1 coordinate 20,110, forward strand.
AAAATTTAATTGCAATATTTCACCTCTGCTAGTGTTAAAAATATTGTGTATATGTCTGCATTTATACCTCGTTCTGTGTATATAGATATTTTACATACTGTATATGTATTTGTAAGACTTTTTTCCTTAAGAGTCAGATATGTTTCTTTATGTTTTGGGAAGTTTTGTTTGCAGTATTACCACTTACGTTGTTTTTTTTTTTAGTATAAAGTGTACTACCTCTTTTCACCCTTTGATGATCCTCCATCTTGTTTGCTAATAGTAAAGTGCTTTTTACTAATCTTTAAAAGAAATTTTTAAAAGGAGAATTATGATTTTTGAGTGAAAAGATGCTTTCAATTGTAAATAAATAACAAGGAATTCCATCTGCATCATTCACTCATTATAACAACTTATTACGTGAATGCTAGGGCAAACATTTCATTATGAATTAGAAGATAAAAAAGACATCCTTCCAAAGAAACATAAGGGTGATTTTTAAAATGGCAACAATTCTGATATTCCAATGTTAAGAAAAAGTCATTGATAAACCAGAGGTAATTAAATAACAATCATTAATGTTCTGAACATCGGGGGGGTTTTAACTTCACAGACATGATTTTCAGCTGTGTTATGTCCCTTCCCACCTTTCTTAAGTATTATTTCTGGAGAAGTAATAGTTTTTGTGCAGAATTTTTCATCTAGTTTTTCTACAGAGCAAAATACTTCAATCTGTGAAATTTATTTATCTGTTTGACTGGTTGATACGTATTGCTGGTTGATAAGTTGTATGTGTGTTTGTGATATTCAACTGTACATTTCTGTTTTGGTTTGGTTTTGCCATAAAGTTATTTCGTGTGGAGAACTTCCTACACCTCCAAATGGGAATAAGATTGGAACTCAAATCACATATGGATCTACAGCTATATTTACATGTGACTCAGGATACATGCTAGTTGGCTCTGCTGTGAGGGAATGTCTGTCTTCTGGACTCTGGAGTGGAATTGAAACCAGATGTTTAGGTATGGATACTACTGTCATAGCTTACCTATTTTCTTTCTTGCTAGCAGACAAAAGTAAGCAAAGTGAATCAGGTTGTCTCTTTCTGTTAGCACAGACATTGAAGAGAGTTCTGCATATTAAAAATGTGTGGCTGAGCTGTTTTTCTTGTCAAATTATAACTATAGTTACATTTCCAGAGGCTGAATCACTTTTCCAATATCTTCTCCACATGCAAAACCTGTGTCACTGGATTGCTGCATATGTCTCTAAAGTAGACGTATACATAAACAGGAAGACTGATTGATTCCGGACAATACATATCCCCACTGAATTATCTGCATAGTGGACTTGAACTTAGCCATTATAAAATTAATCTGTACACTTGCAAAAGATACAGGAAAAAAAAAAAGTTTGTGGAGACTTTGACAGAAGCACTGCAGCCTTATTTCTGAGAGAAAATCACTATCCAGACACTATGTATATAATTTGAAACCCTTTAGTTGTACATCTTTAGTCATTTTCACTTATTTAAAATACTCAAACACCAATCCCTGAATCATTTATGAATAAAGTGAACATGTGATCTCAATGAAACAATTTCTAGTCTTCTTTTTAACTCATTATTATCATATGTACCTTTATGTGGGTTATTGTGGTCACTGAGTTAAACTCTATATGCAATTAACATTTTAGTTTCAGTTGAAATCAGTGCTATGATAGTGTTCTGATTTTAGAATGCAATATGAAAGTCGTATTGTACCTTGTCATTTCGGCAGGCATGAGAATATAAAAGAATATCCATAAACTGAGACTTTCAGAAGAATCTGAGCTAGTTTATAAATTAAATACATGGATTTCTTTGCAAGAAATGCAATATGTCTTTTGCAGAGTGCCGTTTACTATCTTAGACTACTCTCCATCCTAAATAATTTGCTTGAGTAATACAGCATTATTTGGTGCCAATTTTCACTTGAGCTTAATTTGAATGACTCATGAATGAGCAAAAGTGTTGCTTATCAATCTACAAGTCTGAAGCTGGAATGTTTCCTGATGTGTAGCTGAGGGGAACAGACAAGCTTTGTTTATGTTTCAGTTTTACAATGAAAACCATTTAGCAAAGAAGGAAAAAAAAGAAAAGATTTTCATGTTTAATTTTCTTTTAAGTTTTCAGAAATGGTAAGACAGACTTTTAAATCTAAAAGTTTTGGGGCACCATAGTATGTGTGTAATCAAAATGTTCTGACCTTTATAAAGTATTATTATTATTTTTACTGCTTTTATCTGCAAAGGTTATAGCTTTTGAAGTTTAGAGAAATGTAAAAAATTTGAGGAGATAAATATTAATCTAAAACCAGGCTATGTGTGAATAGCACCTTGGAAAAATACTTGCATTTAAGAATTTTGCCAAAGTAAGTTTAGGCCAAGTGAAGATGAACAGAGAATAAGTTTAATTTCTCTACTTTTGTCTGTAGACATAAAAATGTAACATAAGCTTAATAATAGTTATAGGTTGCATAATGTTTACTTGAAACTTTAAAGAAGACCTTGAAGTAATCAATTTTCAGATGAAACAAATCTTTTTTACTTCTCAGAAGAGATTCATTATTACTAAGTTCATATACTATAATGTCCAGTAACAATAAAAAATTAAGAAAATGCTTTAAAACAACTATATGACTAGAGGGGAAAACAGTAATCTAAAAGATAACTTTTGTATCAGACTAATAGAACTACAGTAGATCTTCAAACGTATATCTTCAAAGCTTTAATGATGGGAAAATGTTGAAGAGAGTGTGAATAAAAGTTGTAATTAAAGAAATAGAATTCAGTATACATCATAAAGGACAGAAAAAAACATGTATAACTTGTTGAAAACCAACCAACCAACCAACCAAAACAATCCCCCCGTCCCCTCCCAAAAACCCCACAACACAACACAACCACAAAAGGAAAAACTAAAACAAAATAAACAAACAAAAACAACCGCAAAAAATCACAAAACACTAAAAAAGCTAGTGACAGAGCAAATTTATAAAAGGAAGGGAGTAATGGCTACTGTAATTATTCTTGCAGCAATGCTGCCTGCTGTGCTATATCATTGTGCAGGAATGAGCTTTCTGGAAAAAAAAAGCAGACTAGTTCAGCTTAATTCTTGTTTCTTCAAGCAATTTGAGATTAAAGATAGAGGGATGGGTTCAGCTAATGACAAATTAAAAGTCAGAAATTTGTTACAAAAAGACTGAGAAAGAAAATGTTGGAAGGTGGGGGAAATAGAGGAAATTAAAGAAATGGTAGAATGTGGGAGAAAGGAGATAAAATACAGTAGGAAGATCTACAGAGCATATATTGTAATGATTCGAGAAACACATTTTTGTGCAATTCATGAATAAATTCTAGAGTCTGATTTCAATTAAGAAAAATAGTAATAAAAAATTAAATTTCACTTTCTACTTCTAAAGCTTTTCTCTTCACAGCCATAAACCTTTTTTTTTATCATTTCTCTTAGACCCTCTCCACTTTTATCTCTTGAAAAATGCAGTTATACTTGGAGTCAAGTGACTACAAGTGTATTTCTATTCTACCATTGAATATGCCCTTAAGATTACACTTTAGATTACATTAATGAAATCCTACAGGATAAAATAATATACTTTTTCAAGTATTTTGTTTGAAAATGCAAGTTATTTTTTTCAAAAGTCCTGCTTATTTTTTCAGATTAGTCATTGGGTTAGACAACTTATTATTCAGTCCAGTTATGTGTAATTTGAAAAATTTATGAAAGATGGAATAAATAAGAATATAAGTATCACCAACAAAGCCTACAACTAGTTAGTGTTGAATCTAATTAGGAGGATCCGGGGAACTAGAGGCCTGTTAGCCTGACCTTGGTGCCAGGGAGGGTCATGGAACAAGTCATCCTGAGGACAATCATGTACCATGTCCATGACAAACAGGGGATCAGGCCCAGCCAGCATGGGTTCGTGAAAGGCAAGTCCTGCCTGACCAACCTCGTCTCCTTTGATGACCAGGTGACCTGCCTGGTGGATGAGGGAAAGGCTGTTGATGTAGTCTACCTAGACTTCAGCAAAGCCTTTGACATGGTCTCCCACAGCATTCTCCTGGGGAAGCTGGAGGCCCATGGCCTGGACAGGTACACTGTTTGCTGGGTTGAAAACTGACTGGATGGCCAGGCCCAGGGAGTGGTGGTGAATGGAGTGAAATCCAACTGGCGACCAGTCGTGAGTGGTGTTCCCCAGGGGTCAGTGCTGGGGCCCATCCTCTTCAACATATTTGTTGATGATTTGGATGAGGGAATTGAGTGCACCCTCAGTAAGTTTGCAGACGACACCAAG
>VWZZ01004391.1:24485-51875 GCA_013399095.1 Psophia crepitans
GATTGTCCCCCTGTACTCAGCCCTGGTGAGGCCGCACCTCGAGTGCTATGTCCAGTTTTGGGCCCCTCACCACAAGAAAGACATCGAAGCCCTGGAGCGTGTCCAGAGAAGGGCAACGAAGCTGGTGAAGGGGCTGGAGCACAGGTCTTTATGAGGAGTGGCTGAGGGAAATGGGCTTTTTTAGTCTGGAGAAGTGGAGGGGAGACCTTGTTGCCCTCTACAACTACCTGAAAGGAAGTTGTGGCAAGCTGGGGGTCGGCCTCTTCTCGCAGATAACTAGTGACAGGACAAGGGGGAACAGCTGCAAGTTGTGCCCAGGGAGGTTTAGATTGAAACTTAGGACAAATTTCTTCTCGGAGAGGGTGGTCAAGCATTGGACCGGGTTGCCCATGAAGGTGGTGGAGTCACCGTCTCTGGGGGTGTTTAAAGAAAGGTTGGATGTGGTACTGAAGAACATGGTTTAGTGGATAATAAGTGGTAGGAGGATGATTGGACTAGATGATCCTTGAGGTCTCATCCAACCTTAATGATTCTATGATTCCTTCTTTTATTACAAGGAAAAGGATCTTATGCCTATTGAATCTTAGGGGACAGTAAATGGCCAAGGGGATTAGAACATTTAACGTAACTACCTTCCTTTCTGAATCTCACTTTTTTTTTTTTTTGCAGAATACCTAAATTAAGGTATAGTAGTGTGTGAGTAGTCATATTAATGTAATGGTCTTTGTTTGATCCTTCACTGAATGTAGTGTGAAATTGAGTTCTGGATCAGTATTCTTCTCATTCCATAGCTGTTGAGAAGAAAAAATGTTCAAATTGAAAAAATAAACAAAACAAAGCAACAGAGAGCTCTTGAAGTAATGCTGTAAGTAAGTCTTATAAACAAATGTTTCACAAGATTTTATGGTGAAAAAATACAAAAAAATCACTTTAATCTTCTAAAATAAACTAACCGTCAAAGACAAAACCCACGTCTGTTGTGTTTCCAGAGTTATAGACTCCCTCTCACACTTCATTGTGCTTGATTTTTTTCTATACTGAAAACATTAAAAACATCAGTTTCTGGGGGAAAGTCAATACAATAAATCATGGAGAAACATTCAGATACATAGCATAGATTTCTACTGAATATCCTATTTATAAAAAAAGGCTGACAAATCTGTGTATTTTGTTATACACTTTTCTCAGTGAAAAATGTTTAAATATTTGATGAATTTTTAGTTCTGTTTATATTAAAACTTAGCATATTTAATTATTTTATGTCATTAATTTTGTTTGCTTCAATTTACTGACATGAGTAACAATGATAATTAAAACATATATTTTCATAACAATAAAAAACTTTTAAGTTTTATTTATTATTTTTTTTTATGCCTGTAATCAGCTATTTATTATACTGAGCATTTCCCAGGGCAGAAATATATAGAGTCTACTTGGTTAACTTCAGAGTACTTTCAGGTTTTTAAACTGATATGTGAATGAATATTTCCCAACATTTTCTAAGGTTTCTCGAACACTGAGATTTTCTTTCCCTACTTCTTTAGCACTATTTTCAGACTTTAAGTTAACTCAAAGGAGACCCACTATCTGAAGATCATTACTTATACAACACTGTGGTTTAAGGATCAGGAATCCTCAATTCATGCTAATGTATTTTGGCATGAGGAAATACATAGATATTTCCAGAACGCAGCACAATATTTAAACCGTAGGTAGAAGTTGATGTGATGGAGATCAGTATGTGCTGAAATTAATTTTCTTGAGGTCATTTATTGGGTTTTAAAATGTTTCCGGTATTATTTTAATTACCATTTCAGGAAACCTAGTTAAAAAAAGAGAATAGAATAGAATAGAATAGAATAGAATAGAATAGAATAGAATAGAATAGAATAGAATAGAATAGAATAAGGCTAAGAAACAAAAAATGTATCATGCTTTACAAAACATCTGTGTTGGATCCAATATTTGTTATCCTTAAAAACAGCAACTGTATTCTTAGACTATGCCAAAGCATTCTGATTTCTTTCTAGGACTTTACTTTTTGTTAATGTAATATACAAAGTTTCATATTTCTCTTTGTGAGGGTATTTAATTTTAATGAATTTCAGTTGTGCTAGTTGTATCACTGAAGGTAATTTAAAAGTTGCTTAGACATCACATCAATGAAAACTATATGAAAACTCAGAAAAAAATTATTTTTAACCAATTGTCAAACTCATTACAAGAAAGATATCTTATGCAAAGTTTTCTTTGTTGAATGGTGAGCTTACTCCAGCTTATCGCATTTCTTTAAAGTTGTATATCTACCTTTTTCAAGCCAGCTGGACTATGCTTAGCCCTCATTTCTTAATTCCTTCTTCTTTCTCAGTTCACCCTGGCATCTAAACATACTGATAAAATGGATCTGTTGATATTCTTTTCCTTCTTTACCAAAATTCATTGCTGTCATTTCCTACATATGTTCTAGGAAGAATCAGCAATTGCTGGAATGGTAGGTGGGTTCAGTTCTCCAAGTTAGTATTAAATCTGAAATCAATATAAACAATAAAATATGATTATTTTTAAAGGTCTGTAAAATTCCATATTTCGTTATTAATCTCAGTGTTATTAAATTATGTTATATTTAGTTCACTATGAGAACTAAACGCACCCTTATAATATGCTAAGTATCCATGTGAATTAAAATGCAGAAATGAAGAATAAGGTTTATTTGATCAATAAAATGCATGGAGGTGTCTTTCCAATGCATGACTAATACTAGAGGAGTTTTCATTAATGTAAGACAGGTAGCAGAATAAAGCTGAGTTAGAGTGAGCATTAAATGTCAGCATTTGTTTATATTTGTCACACAATAGTGTCAGGAATGCCTTTCATCTCTTCTCCTAAGAGAAACAGTAAACCTCGCATACTGTGCCCACGTTAAAAAATAATCCAACAGAAAGGAGCAGATCATGAGACAAATGATTGGTCTGAATTCTCTATAGCTGCATTACACATAGTTCTGACAATTTTCCTTGGACAATATCTGGTCTAGTCCTCTGAGCTAAATGTCACCATTACTTATAGAATCATAGAATCATTTAGGTTGGAAAAAAAACACTTGAAAATCATCAAGTACAACTATTAACCTAACACTGCCAAGTCCACCACTAAACCATGTGCCTAAGCACCACATCTACATGTCTTATAAATACCTCCATGGATGGTGACTCGACCATTTCCCTAGGTAGCCTGTTCCAGTGCTTGATGACCCTTTTGGTGAAGATTTTTTTCCTAATATCCAACCTAAACCTAAATGGCATAACTTGAGGCCATTTCCTCTTGTCCTATCACTTGTTATTTGGGAGAAGAGACTGGCACCCACCTCACTACAACCTCCTTTCAGGTAGTTGTAGAGAAGTAGGTATTCACATTTCCTACTTTCAGTCACATTTCAGTTTGTAACGGCAGATTAGTGAAAGAAGAGGGACCTGTAGATCAAGATAATACAATTCAGATTGTCTGTGTCTACAATCACTTCCTAAAATTTTGCATATGGTTTTAAGTTGTCAAAAGGACCTGTCAATAAATTTGATCCCTTTGTCTCTAAAACGAGACAGGACACTTATTTTGTGCACCCAGAGTTGTGCTTCTCAATGTGCTTCCTCTGAAAGGAAGCTTGTTTGTTCACAGCAAAGCCACTCAGCACATCTAAGAGTTACAAGGTGTGTCTAAGCCAAAATGTCAATGTAGACACAACCTGTGACTTGTTAGCTAAGGAATTTTTACCCCAGTTTTGCTCAAACTCTCTCTTCTTTTTTTTTCATACAAATTCCAAGCACTAATGAATTGTTGGTGGCACCATACTATTCACAAAGAAAATATGATGACATATGAGAAAACAGTTATCCAAAACTTCTGTACAGAACCAGTGCTGTCAACAGGGTAAAAAGAGTAGCAGACATACCAGCTGGGGCTGAGCACCTGTGTAGGCTGACAGTGAGGAATATGCTTTGCGTGAATCAATCAGTGCTGTGGAGAGGTGTGTGGGACAGGTAAGGATCTGCCATTTAGCACCTTCGGTCAATTCATAACTGAAAGATTATGTGATAAGGGTTTAAAATATTTTTTTCATAAGACCAGTTTATAAGAAGTGTGTCCATTAGTGAACAAATGCACGGATGAGGAGGTTAGGTAATCAAACTAGAAGGTATGAAAAGATCATAAATTTACATATATTGTCAATCAAGTCAATCAGGAACTGAAATATATACACATTTACAGTATATGCAATTTATGTATTTGGAGGAGCAAGGTAGAGAAGTAGTGCTGGAAAGTTATCTTTCAGTTCTTGTATTTGAGAGGAATGCATGCATACTCAGGAGTGACAGTACCTTTAAATTTCTTGCAGTTAAGGACAAAGGAACCGAAGTATTTATATTTTACCAATTAATCAGCTTTTAGTCACGGAAAGGCTTCTGTGGCTATGTATCCTCTGAAGAATAGCCTTTCTACCACTATTTTCATCCTTAAAACTTTTTGAAAAACATACAAGCAACTAACTACTTCTTCATTGTTTATAAACAAATGCTTTTAAACTCATGGTATTTCAACTCAAAGGGAATCTGTATCTCCAGTAATACTGAATTAATATATCTAGTTAGCTGTATGCTTCTCTTTGTTCTTCCATACTACTCCACAATAACAACAACTAGACTTTTAAATTATATATGGTGTTTCATCTTTAAAGAGCTATTCAGCCATTTCAAGGAATTCAGCATAGAACTTACCTCTCTGGGATGTGGATTAAAAAAAGATTTAAAAGAATGTTATCAGTCATCCTGACCAGTTTAGTACAGCTTTGAACAGCTGGCAAGGTTCTCAACTAGCAGGAGAAAACCCACAAATTCTGTTTGTCCAGGGCTGTGCCAGTGTCGTTTCAATACTGTGATTTTCTACAGAATATGTTGTTTATGAACAGAAGGATGTAAAAAAATTTCCTTATCAGAAATACAAGCCCTGTAGAGAAGAGTAATTCCAGAAAATAATTCTTCCCTCCTCAGCTGAGGTCATCTTGACAGGTTAATTAACTTTGCTGAATAATAACATAAACCTCTTTTTCAGTAGTATATTAATACATAGAATTCTTTCACTACTATGCTCATGCTTGACATTACTGACAGGTAAAATAAGCATAGACACGTTTTTGCCATTTAATGTAAATTTCTGTATTCATTTATTCCTACTCTTGCATCTCAGAGAGTAACCCGCAGAAAAGAAACCTCATTTGCAGCTGAGGTTTCTAAGGTTCTGACACTAAGTTACAATGCACATTCTTCATTGCTAAAGCTGGATTTCATGCCAAGCTAGGTAATTTATTTTGTGCTCACGTTATTAATATCCTTCATTCCTACTTTTTGACTAATTTTTTTCTTAATAATATTTCATGTAGTTATTCTTCTCAAGCTTTACTAGCCTGGAAATTGAGAATGTTATAGTGCTTATTTCCCCCCTCAAATCCATTACACGGTAAAACCTTCACATTTTAATCTCTTTCTTTGTAGCATTCACTCATTGCCTTTGCGAAAGTGACATTTTTTGATTCAGTGTTATAAATTATAGGTTACATTAAGACCTAGGGGCCTCAACTGGATTCATAGAACTTTGTATAGATCTCTTATAGAAAGATGGAAATCTTTCTTATCATAGAAAAGATAGAAATACACCCAGTCTTATGATATAGCGCTAAAAAAAAAGACATTGACAATAAACAAGGCTATCCTGAAAGCAGTCTAGAATGGCCTAGTCTAAAATAGCCTAGAAGCCTAACCGACTGTGAAGTCAGCTATTTACCTGTAGGGTTTTAGATTTATTTAAATTTTTCCTCCCAGTAATAGTAATTATTATAATCTAATTGTCGCAAATCTTTGAATGGAGATTTTGCTTAACATTTGCTAATTTTATTTCAGCTTTTCTTCTATCCATAACCTAGTTCTTAACGCACTGCAGTAAGAGTTATATTTGTTATGTGTTTATATTTGGCAATGTAGCATGGAAAGGTGTATTTTTTTCTCTCTTTCATTCTGATAAACACAGGTCAGAAGTACAATATTGATCTTACTGCTTGAACAACTTCCTCTGTCCCATATTTCCCACAAGTCTTATATGATTGTTTTTCATTTTTTTGTTTTCAGTAGCTTTTCAAGGTGACTACAACAGTTTTATATTTCTTTGTAAATGGTTTCAGAATCAGAATATTACTTTGAGGATAAAGGAGTGATATTCTATTAGATAACAACAGTACTCTTTTTTCCAGTCTTTTTTCCATAACAAGTAAATATTGAATGACTTACTGGCAGTTTAAACAGCAATGTAAATTGATAATCAATATTTCCTAAATGCTTTATCATCTGTTTGAAAAATAAATTTCCTGGCAAACAAGAAACATAAAAAAGAGACAACGTTGTCGCTCGGTATCTGAACCTTTGTTTTCTCAGCAGTACTCAGTTTTTTCTCAGCAGTCCTTTGCTTTCTACTTCCTTATCTTCTTGCATCTGTTTTCAGTTTTCTGCCATGGTTTTTCTGGCAGATTTTGTTCATATTTGCAGGGAGTTCTCTCAATATGATACCCAGTTTGCAGTATTTGCATTCAGTCCCCATTGAAAACACATCACTTGCAGAGCTTAGCTCCTTAGCAGTTTCGTATCTGTATTGCGTAAGGAGGAATAGTTTCACTATCTTATTGCAAAAGACAGCAACACCTTATGGTTGCACCAAATGAAGGCTAGTTACTACAACAAACAATTTTATCATTTTATTCAGTTTCGTGACACCAAATTTCACAACTAAGCTGTTCCTTTTCCATAATGATTCGAGGAGAGTAAATATGACATATTTCTCAAATAAGAATAGATTTAAAATTATGTTTATTTATGGTTTTCCACTAATTTTTGCAGTAGCAAAGTCTTATGTTACTCTTTGTTTATACCAGTGTGACAAAACTGACATCAGTCATATAATAGATGATATCTATATAATATGAGTGAAAAAAGGTTTTACGGATACAGCTGTGAGATAAAATTAAGGAATAGAGATGATCTTGGATGGCATTGCACAATAAGTATGTCTCATTCAGAAACAAAGACAGTTTCTCAAAAACTATACATGTGCAGTAATTGTTTTCCTCAGGCTGGTGAAGAATCAGCAGTAATCTGAAAGATTTGAAAACTTTCCAGTATCAAAACCGCCTTCAACCTCCCCAAATCACTGTTTATTTATATTTATATATATATATATAGTGCAAACACATAATACTCAAAGAAAATCATCAAAGGCTACTGAATGGCACTTCAAAATTAATTAATCAAAAATAATTTCAGAATGTTAATAAGGGAAAAGAAATACTTTTATTGCTCACAAATCACTTAAAATAAGAGATTAAAATGAAAGTCCTGAAAAACAGTTAACAGCAGAATTGAATTAAAGACATGGGGATAAGCAGTAATGAATATGAACATGTCCTTAGTGTACAGTGAACATTCTGGAATCCTTGGTGTCTTAAGAGAAAAATGACAAAAGGGAAGACTTCTGCTAATAGTAATGAGAAAAATAAACAAACACTTTGCTTTTAGACGACATGCAACGAAACTAGAACATAATGGAAGAGAAATGAAATAATAATTACTCTTCCAGATATGAGTGTGGATGGTAGTGGGGTTTTTTGTTGGTTGGGTGTTGTGGTTTTTTCTTTCTCTTTTTTCTTGGTATTGGAGACATAGTGATAGCAAGTACTATAAGTGAAAGGTTTTTATTTCTTCTAAGGGAGACCAACTCTGTGGATGTGTGAAATACAGTGGGAAAATAAAACAAAGAAAGGAAAAAAAAACTTCTGGAAAATATTAATCTCTGACTTTATTGCAATTTAGGGAATTTATTCAGCTTCACAAATTAGTGGAAATTTCAATAATGTTCTCAAAGGTTCGTTTTGCAGGAACTATGTATACCATTACATACATCTTCAATAGCAAACATACTGAAGTGCTTATCACATGCACCTACATGACAGATGGTATTTCGTGAAGGAAAGCAATAGTGTTGACACCCCCCCCCCTTTTTTTTGGGGGGGAGGGTGGGGTGGGGGTGTTTGTTTTTAATTTTCTTTTTTGTGTCTCAGACAAAGCTTCCCCTGGAAAGCGTGGAAACAAATCCTGCAAATCCCCAATGATTTTTATTTGGTTTTAAAATTGAGATGAAAAATGTGTCAGAAATGCAACATATCCTATCTTTAAATTTTTAATTATTAATTCCTTAACACTGTCACAATAAGTTGATTTCCACTTCTGTTATGAAAGAAATACAGTTTTATAATATTCTTCATACATTTAGATTTCTTTATTTTTCAGTTTAGAAACCTTACACAGAGACAGGAATAGGTTCTAGTTTTTAAAAATATACACTTCTTTACTAATAGTGACTAGTTCACAACTGGTCATGCAGTATAGTTAGTGCTCCAAAGATGTAACTGTTACACAGGGTAGGAGGAAATAATCAAGACAGAGGAATAGACAGTAATAGAATCATAGAACAGTCCAAGTTGGAAGGGATCTCAAAAGGTCATCTGGTCCAACCTTTCATGGGAAAGGGAGCTGAGATTGGATTATCTAGCACCCTGTCCAGTCACATCTTGAAAACTTCTGGTGATGAGGACTCTACTACATCCCTGGAGAGGTTGTTCCAGTGAATGTTTGTTCTTACTGTAAACAAAATTCTTTCTTATGTCAAGATGAAACCTCTCTCAGGACAACTTGAATCTATTGTCCTTTGTCCTATCCATGTGACTCCTTGTGAAGAAAGCCTTTGTCCTCTTTGTAGGTGCCCTTTAAGTACTGGAATACTGTGATGAGGCCTCACCTGAGCCTTTTCTTCAGGGACTAAGACCTTCAGCCTTTCCTCATAGGGCAGGTTCTCCAGCCCTTTGATTATCTTCATGGTCCTCCTTTGGACCCTTTCCAGTCTGCCTGCATCTTTCTTCAGTAACAGGGACAAGAGTGGACATAGTAGTCCAGCTGCAGCATGATAAATGCTGAGCAGAGTGGGATGACAGCATCTCTATCTCTGCCCCTGCACATACAGCCCAGGATCCAATTTGTTTGTTGCTGCAGCAGTGTGCTGCTGACTCATGTTCAGCTGCTTGTCCACCAGGACCAAAAACAGTGTGGCCAGCAGGACTAGGGAAGTGATCATCCCCCCATACTCAGCACCTCAAGTACTGTGCTCAGTTTAGGGCCCTTCACTACAAGAAAGACACTGAGGTGCTGGTGTGCAGAGAAGGACAACGAAGCTGGTGAAGGATCTAGAGAACAAGTCCAATGCGGAATGGCTGAGGGAACTGGGGTTGTTTAGCCTGGAGAAAAGGAGACTGAGGAAGGGGAGACCTTCTCACTCTACAACTACCCAAAAGGAAGTTGTAGTGAGAGGGGTGTTGATCTCTTCTCCAAAGCAACAAGTGATAAGACAAAAGGAAATGGCCTCAAGTTGCACTAGAGGAGGTTTAGATTGGATATGAGGAAAAATTTCTTCACTGAAAGGGTTGTCAACCATTGAAATTGGCTGCCCAGGGAAGTGGTTGAGTCACCATCCTTGAAGATATTTAAGATGTGGCACTTAGGGACATGGTTTAATGGTGGATGTGGCTGTGTTAATGGTTGTATTTAATGAAGGTCTTTTCCAACCTAAAAAATTTCATGATTCTATGATTCTCTGACCCCCAGCCCGTTTCATCAAAGTTGCTGCCCAGCCACAAAAATCCTAGCGTGTAGTGGGCTCTTTGGTTATTCCTTCCGAGGTGCAGGACCTTGCACGTGTCTTTGCTAAACTTCATACAGTTCTTGCTAGCCCACTATTCCAGCCTGTCCAGGTGTCTCTGTAAGATGGCTCTCTCTTCTGATGTATTCACGTCACAACTCAGTCTGGTGTCATCAGAAAACTTGTGAGGGTGCTTTCAACCTCATCCTTCAGATCATCTATGAAGATACATGTGGGTTAACCCTGGCTGGAGCCCAGGTGCCCACCAGAGCCACTTTATCACTCTCCCTCCTTAACTAGGCGAGGACAAGTATAACGAAAGACTCATGGGTCAAGATAAGGACAGGAAGAGATTGTTCACCAATTACTTTCTTCCTAGGCTTAACTTCACTCCCAATTTCTACCTACTCCCCGGAGCTGCACAGTGAAACAGGGAATGGGGATTACAGTCAGTTGATCACACATTGTTTTGGCTCTTCCTTCTTCCTGAGGGGGAGGACTCCTGACACTCTTCCCCTGCTCCAGCGTGGAGTCCCTCTCAGGGCAGACAGTCCTCCACAACTTCTCCAGCATGAGTAGTTCCCACAAGCTACAGTTCTTTACAAACTGCTCCAGTGTGTGTCTCTCCCATGGGGTGCAGACCTTCAGGAGCAGACTGCTGCAGTGTGGAACCCCCATGGGTTCACAAGTCCTGCCAGCAAACCTGCTTTTGCATGGGGTCCTCTCTCCATGGGGCCACAGGTCCTGCCAGGAGCTTACTCCAGCATGGGCTTCCCATGGGGTCACAGCCTTTTTTGGGTGTCTCCACCTGCTGCAGCGTGGGGTCCTCCACAGGCTGCAGGTGGAATCTGTACACCCATCACCCTTCCTCCATGGGCTGCAGGGGGATAGCCTTCCTCACCATGGTCTTCACATGGGCCACAGGGGAATCTGTGCTCCAACACCTGGAGAATCCCCTCCACCTCCTTCTTCACTGACCTTGGTGTCTCCAAAGTTTCTTACATCTTACCACTCCTCTCTCTGGCTGCAAAAGCTCCCCCAGTTGTTTTTTTCCCTTCTTAACTGTTATCACTCCCACCATCACTGATGGGCTCGGCCTTGGCCAGTAGTGGGTCCATCTTGGAGCCAGCTGGCATTGGCTCTATCGGTCACAGGGGAAGCTTCTAGCTGCTTCTTGCAGAAGCCACCAGCCCTGTAACCCCGTGCTACCAAAACCTTGCCGTGCAAACCCAAAACAATACTGAACAGCGTAGTGCCCAAGCTGATCTCTGGGGGATTCCACTTGTCAGAGGCTGCCAGTCTGAGCAAAAGCCATTGATCACCACCCTCTGAGTATGCCTTGTTAACCAGTTCCGTACCCATCTCACAGACCACCCACGTAATCTGTACCTTGCCAGTTTGTCCAAGAGACAACAGAAGTTGTTAAGGAAAGCCAAAAGAAAGAAAAAAAGAAACAGTCAAAAGAAGTGAAAGGTAGGGTCTGGGAGCTTTATGACAATGAGAGGAAGTAAACTAAGAGGATAGGAATTGTAAGTGAATTTAAATTTTCTCAAGCTAGACAGAGACATTAATGCAAGACTTATGGGTGTTTGACTCTTGCATTTGTATGTTTTTTGTAATGTCCACGGACAGTTGCAGAAACTGCAGTGTGATCTTAGTCACCTGATGTGTTGAATTATTTCAGCGTTATTCCATCTGCACAGGAAACAGAGCTTGACCTTTCAGGTGATGCATACAGCCAGGAAGCAACACTAAAATCTTAATTAAGAACCACGCCCAATATTGTAATTAAATGCAACTAGAATATTATTTCCTTGAACATGGTCTGAATCACTTCAAACTGTCTTGTTGCACTCCTGATAGTAAATTATCTTTTCCAGCTCAGTTTTTATTGGTTATTCTCATTTATCGTCACAAATGTGATAGGATAGGGAACTTGGGACCTTTTTTATATATTCAAAAAAGTCTACTACTTACTGAACAAATTACAGATTTCCTGGAGAATAAAGAAGTACTCTAATAAAAATTTTATAAACATGTATTATGCCATCTTGTCCCAGAAAACATAAAACAAATTTCAAGTATGCCTAATCCTTTTGTAACACTCAGGGAACTGGGGAGGCGGCAGAGGGGAATATACGCTAAAACAGTATCAGATTTCTTCCTTATACAGAAGTTAAATTGGACTCATCAATTTAATCTGCGAAGGGTCACATCCCACCTATATTGTAAATTCTGACAATTTTATTGTGATTCATATAATGAAATACTATATGAGGCTTAAGTTGCCAGACACAAGTTGGAAGAAAATTTATTTTTTTTTTCAGTGAAGTACTAGCTGAAGCACTGCTTGTTTTTCTTGCTTGCCTTACTTGTTTTTGCAGTGGGTTCTGTGCCTTATGTCACAGTCTCCATGAGGTCAACAGTTCTCAGAGGATTTTCCATTAACGCACAATTTCTTGAATCACAGTGCCTATTTTGCAGAGTACATCAAGTAAAATAGTAACAAATGACATATGGTTAATTTTTCCCCCCCACCTATTTCTAAATTCAATGTCTGTTTGTGTCTTTCATAGTGCAAATAAAATATTTCTCGTATTTTGAAAATACAGTCTAGAAGATTAGGACAAGGCATAGAAAGGTTTTTTATTGCAGGATATTTGGATGTAGTTGCACTGACATGTTAATCTTTTGGGGATTCCTCTGGGACTGATAGGAGAGAACATATGAAAGACAATCCACAGAGTCAAATCCCAGCAATAAATTGTTCAAGTTAGTTTGTTTCCATTGTAAGAAGGCTGTATTTATGACATGAACATGGATTGATATTTATAATGGATTGATCTTTATAATATTTATATTACATGTATTTATTCTAGTATAGAATTTTACAGGTTTTAATAAAAAGGAGTTACTCTTATTTTTTTAAAAGCGATTTGGTAATATATATGACATTTAATCTCTTTGCTACACTGTCTTTTTGTAATTTTTTTGTATGTTTACAGTCCTACCTATGCAACTGCAGTTTTACCCAAATTAATAAAAACAAACCTTTGAAAGAAGTCAATAAAAAAAAAATTTAAACGTTCAGTATTTCCTTGTTTTAATTAAGGAAGTATATCTAAAAATTCTTTGCCATATTTACTAATAATTTTTCTTTGGTTTTTTGTTTGTTTGTTTTTTAATTTACTTTGAAAAATCTAGCTGGTCACTGTGGTATTCCAGATCTTATAGTCAATGGTCAAGTAATTGGAGAAAATTATGGATATAGAGACACAGTTGTGTACCAGTGCAGTCCTGGTTTTCGATTGATTGGTTCTTCTGTACGAATATGTCAACAGGATCACAACTGGTCTGGTCAGCTTCCATCCTGTGTGCGTAAGTAAGCATAACATATACTGATTTATTTTACAGGAATTTCTGTCAGACAAGATGATAATAACTTTGAAGTTTAGTATTCATTATAAAAAAAATTATTTAAAGCAGATCCTCAAAAGTATGTGGCCACCTTAAATCTATGACTCATCTATCAGGTAAAGTTTAAAGTTTCACTGGATTATTGCATCTTTTGTCTACTAAATACCTGTCATTTGTATATGAGTATGAATCTTCTTCAAAAAGTGATGGTACTTAGGCACCCAGGTACTCAAACTTGAAAATGGCTTTGTGTCCCTTAGTGGCTTTTGGAAATATTTAATGTACATTTACTTTGACTGCAGTAGTTAGATAAGTACATACTCTTGAATTATACTGTCAGTATTGATGATTAAAATGTTTGCTTCAACAAACTTCTACTTTTTTTTTCCCTTCTCCTCACAGAGATATTTTTATTTTGTTTTTTGGTTTGGTTTTGGCTTGACCTTCCAGGTGATGCATGAATGCATCAATTTTGTATTTTGTCAGGGAAGTTCCTTGTATGTGATAAGTGTGTGAACATATCACGTGAAATGCCATTATGTAATAACATAATATTATATAATAACATAATTTTTCCCTTTGGGAAAAATTGAGAGTTCTTGAAGGATTCTCAAGCAAATTAGAACTATGTTTCAATAATTCAGGTTCAGTAACATAAATATATTGAAAATGTATTAGTCTGCCTCCAAATATTCTATTTTTATAGCTACATTTTTGTAGCAGAAACTGTCCAAATGATTCATCATAATACACACTGTTAATTCATTACACTTATCACTCTACTTTGTTTTACATAGAACGAGATATACATAACACTACCTTAACTGTATAGTACAATTATACAATTGTACATGCAATTGTATATATTTCAGATCAACACACTTCTTTATAGGTAACTGAAAAGGCCATAAAAATAGACACTGTTAATCAGGAATTTCTAAATTAAAATGTCAATATCAATATAGGAACTGAAAAAAAAAAAAAAACCAAACCACCTCACAATTGTTTTCGATGTGCTAACAGCAGAGAAAATGGATTTATTTTCTTCCTCTAGTTCAAATGGAAGCTTCTTGATACAATAGAGAGGAATATGCAATACAGCTCTTCAGAAGAAGTCACAAGACTTGGGGAAAAAGTTTAGACTTGCAAAAGGCTGATATAAGAGCAGCTGCCTCTAACTTTGTGATAGATGTTTAGGAACAACTCCACTACAGATCAAAGGTTAAAATGAAGTGTAGAAAAGTCGTCTCACTTTTCTTTATTTATTTAACTTTAGATGTTTTAATTGCGATTAAATTTAGCTATTCTGACCTTTTTATTTCTGAATTCCACATTCCTCTTGCTTATACAGTGGGCAGATGTATTACTACTGTTGTGTAATGCTACTCTATGTGCTTGGGTATTAATGAAAATGTTATGCAAATTTCATACTTGTGTTTTCACATTAATAATTCTTATTGTTATTATACACACATTAAAAAACATCTCTGTGGTCTCAATGAGTATCTTTGCCTGACAGTGTTACAAATCTTAAAAGTTTAATGTATGACTCCAATTATACATTTGGGGAAAAATTGCAATTCCTTATGTAAAAATTTCTGATGTCAGTAACAAAGAAAATATTTTCAATTAAAATAACTTAGTGATATTGATAGAGCATACAGATTTCAATTTAACTTTCGTTCATAAGATACACTGTGACTTGTCTGTATGGTATCCTAATTTTTAAGGACCATTTTCATTTTTTTGTTACTGGCAAAATTTTATTTAATTTAGAATATATGAATAGGTTTCTTTTAGAGTTATAATAAGTCTGTTATACATGGAGAAAAAGAATATATGCTTGTTAAAACTAACAAAAATAATTTAGAAATGTAATGAAGTTTCTAAAGTGATAAAAATTTGAGAGTTAAATAATTTGTTCTGTGATTTTTTCCATTTAAAATTACTGATTAACATTTTATTTATGAACTACTAGCATTTCCTTAAACATAGAAGAAAATATTTATTACATTTTTAAAATTAATTTCAGAAAATTAATTTGTAATTTATTTCCCTTTCTGTTTGTGCATCTAGTCTTTGTGGGCACAGAAAAGGAACTTTACCTTCTGTAGTCAGTTACTGTATAAATATAGAAAAAATTTCACAGTGCCCGTAATGTTTCATATATCTAGTCATGAATTTATAACTGCACTAAGTATTTAGTCCTCAAAGATAAAACAGAGAGAGTTGATATTAAGACATATTTATAAGACATAATTCCTGAGAAAATAATGCACTGAAATATTTCCTTTCAATATCAGACTATATGTAACAAAAATCAAGTGCTTGCTTTTCTCCTGATTCTTCAGAAGAGTTTTCCTCATTTGCCTCGATTACTACATGGCAAATTTTATTCAGCTTTTAAAATATTTGAATAAGTGCTTGAGCATTTACTAAACATGTGTTAGTTCTTATTCAGTTCAGAGAAATGTGATTTTTTAATGGAAAGTATTCAATATTTTATAATAGCAAAACTTTTAAATACTATGATATAATGATTGTAATGGTTAACTATTATATCATGAATCATGGTAAGTGATAAAACATGTTCTGTTTGGGTCTTGTTTCTTTGTTTTGTGCAATGTTAGCTGTTAGCTGTGGTCACCCTGGTAGTCCTATTTATGGAAGAACAAGTGGAAATGGCTTCAACTTCAATGATGTTGTGACATTTTCGTGTAATATTGGTTATGTTATGCAAGGACCGACAAAAGCACAGTGTCAGGCTAATAGGCAGTGGAGCCACCCACCTCCAATATGCAGAGGTAAGAATGCAGCATATACAAATTTCAAACTTAGTTAAATTTAAGGTTGAAAAAATCACTGAAGGTAAAGGGAAACTGTCAAGATGAAATGATCAAAGATTTTTCATTTTTCAGTTAGATCAGAAGTTACCTTCATTCAGAAAGTTGCAAGTATAACTGTTGCAGAGAAACTTTCTTATGTGTCTGTAGTTCATATTGATTTTTTAAAATGGTTTCTACAAGTTTCTTAAGCAAAATTATGAAGGAGATAACTAAAAGTTTAAATCCTGAGATAGAGTTCTCTGCATTTTTAGCCAATTTACTTCTAATAGGTGCATAACAAAACATATTTTTTTTTCTTTTACACTTCAGTTGATCTGACTGCTTATCTTTACTTTTTATTTTTTTTATTCTAATTTGTTCACATAATCGATTTGGGTTCATTCTCAACACTTCTTTAAAATAAAATAAATTAAAAAATATGAAATTAATTCTGTTTGAGTTTCATAAACACTTTAAGAAAGGTTTTGTCACCATCATCCTTTGTAAGTCTGTTATGTCCTTTTAAAATGTTTTAATTGTCCTCATTTAGAAAAATGTACTTTTTGCTGTAAGCTACTTGCACACGTACAGAAATTGTATTGATTGTTTTTTCAGCATCTTTGCAGCATCTTCGGTGGACTTTTATCTGTACACAGCCTAAGTCATGTTCTATATTTATAGTAATTTTATTTACTATATTTTACTTCCAATAGGTGTCCTCTACTTCCCTTTGATCACTTGACCTTAAGCAAAACTGGCAAATAGTTTACAGAAGTATTTACAGAACAGGCCCGTTTTGCTGCTGAAAAGTTATGATTTTTTAAATAGGTGATGGTGTGTTTACTTGACCAGAGGAGTCTATTGCATGGAAACTGTTAAAAAAATATCCATGAGCCTCAAACTAAGTATTAAAGTCACCTTGCCAAACAGCTGTAAGTCACACATACACGCACACACACACGCACACACACACACGCACACACAAACATGCACACCCCCCCCACACACACAAGGTCTTCAGTGATTTTCAGACATATGAAACCTGAAGTAGTTGAGAACTTAGAAAATCCATCAGTATTCTTAACCATCAAAGTATATCCATATTTTTAAAAGCACGTATCCATTTGTTGGGATATTTCCCTGTTCTAGTAAAATTATCAAAACATGACTTAACTAATCATGTGCCCTTTAGCTCAAAACATCCAAAACATCTGCCTTAAAGGTGCTCCGTTATCAAAATGTTGGTGTAGGAACATTATATTTGCATAGCCGTGTGGGTTAGACCAAAGGCACATCTAGTCATGTAACCTATTTCCAGCTGTAAGTAATTTATGTATGTAATTTATGTAGTTTATGTCAAGACAGGAATATAAATTGAATATATTTGTATATACAGTAACTTTTAGTGGCAAATACTTTCACAGCATCATCACGCTTTGTGAAGAAACGTTCTGTTTGCTCTGAGTTTAGCATCTCAGTTTTAGATTCTCCTGGTTTTATATCATCTTCCTAATTCATTGTTCATTATATCATATATAATGATATATATATATCATTATATATAAAATCAGGGTATACAAAATAATGGTAGGAACACATTGGAAGTTTCTCATACAAAGGATAGGAGACCATTAAAGACCATTTTAGTAGACAGTATTTGTATGACTCTCATGTCTATGTTCTTTTTCTTCTCAGTGGTCAATTGTTCTGATCCTGGAATTCCTGCAAATTCCATAAGAGAAAGTAAAATAGAACATGGAAATTTCACGTATGGCACAGTGGTATTTTATGACTGTAATCCTGGATATTTTTTATTTGGCTCTTCAGTTTTAATTTGCCAGCCAAATGGCCATTGGGACAAACCTCTACCTGAATGCATTAGTAAGTAGATAATGTGTATGCTTCTATAAGGAATGTGAACTAGACTAGGTACTATTTTACACATCATTCTTACCAGTCTCATGACAGCAATTAGAATAATCGTATTTACATACATTTTTGTGTATGCAGTAAAGATGGAAGGTCTCAGTAGCAGCTGAAGTAGCACAGTTATTTTGTTATTGCATGTAGCAAATAACATACTGGGAAATGCAGTAATTGAAACAAACGTCTCTGAATACTTAGCACAATTATCCCTGATAACAGGAATAGAAGGTAAAACATATCCATTGAATTTGCCAATATGTGGCCTCCACTGGCCACGGAGTTATAATCACACAGAAACTTAAAAACTGTAGTACCCAATTATTGATCTATGCCACTAGAGTACTCTTTGGACTTCTCTTGGGATGACAGCAAGATCAGACTATCAATGAAGAAGTAATCAAATAGTAATGGCACTGTAGAGCACCAGAAGTGTCCTCTGGATCGTGTCCTCAGCTTACCACACTACCAGATTTATCAACACAAGCAGGTTGTTTCTGGCTTGTCATAAACAGCTCTCTAGCTGTGATGTAGATATAATTACAGCTGTTTGACAGGTTTTTAACTGGCTGGGACAGTTGGTTTACTCAGTTCCCTGTAAGTCTATGGAAAAGATTATGTTTTAGAACATAACTAAGAACCCAGAACTGGCCTGGACCATAATGCCCTTTCAGCTCTTCCTTTGAAATAAAGACTTTCAGGGGTATACAGTACTTAGGCACAAGTTGCTAGAAAAATACTTTAAATTTGAAATGTACTCAAAATGAAAACGATGTTTGGATAATACACCTATTATTTTCCTTCGACTGTTATTAGTTGTTCATTAAATCTGATCCAAAACTTAATGTAAAAAGGTACAGTGCAGGTATGTGATGGAACAGGACTAGGTAACAGAGAGGCAGAAAGAAAAAAAATGATGGGAATAAAATGGAGGATGAATTAGCATTAGGATAAAAAAAAGGATCAACTTTTTGTATGAAATCCCCACCTGAGAACATGAATATAAAATTAAATCTTGTAGAATGTATAATCAAGTTAAGAGTAGCATTGCAGGATTGTATAATTTTCTGAATCAGTTACTAGAAATCCAGGACCTTTGGACATAAGCATAAACATAAAAGAGAAGTACGTATAGGAAAGCCAAAAATCTAATGCTGTAAGGTATCAGAATGAAATTAACTTTTCCTCTCTGACAACATCTGAAAAGGGCAAAAGAATCAATCACGAAAAATACAGATAATAAAAACACCCTGAATAATGGTGAATGTTTTTCGCAAAAAGAAATAGTTTTATTTTATTAAAACGTGCATAATTAACATGTTTTTTTTATTAACAATGTTCTAAATTTGCCTTCTCTACAATCATACATAATTAATACTAGAGTTTATTTATAAGCAATTGATTAAACATATAATATGCTAACAGCAAGTGCCCAGTTTGTAAAACTGACCACTCTGACCAAGTCCTGCAAGCCTACAAAATGGTCATAGGAGGTCAGTGGCAGTAGATAGGAGTCCAAGCCAATTAATAACGTACCACATTCCTAAATCCTTTTTGGGGTTATCAGGAAGATTCCATATCGTGTAAGTTGGGTTCCTAAGAGAATATGTGTCATTGAACCCCTATCGATGTAAAGCTCTAAGACCGCAAATAATCATAAAAGGAAGATGAATCATCAGGCATGACACTGTCATATGTTGTATTGACCATTATACTGTTGTATATACATGTGAAGTGCTAGGGAATTGAATACATCCTCAATCCAGATCAGGCTTCTGATCTGCTTTTTTCTGATAAAAAAAAAGTCCTGATGAAAACTTTATGGTATTGAAGATAATGAAGTATTGATAAAAACTACATGTCTATGATTTAGGGGGCTGTTCTTAGTATTTGCAGCTATAATTTGTGGTTTTCATGATGCATAAACACAAATATATTTGGTCAAGATATGCCACATGCCATGGACAGGTGTAGGATAAAAAGAAATCAAACATGCAAGGCTAGATTCATTCTGTGATCAGAGTGAATTTGGTTTATGGTTTTTAAATGCAGTTGCTGAACTTGACATATTTGGCTTGCTTTTAAATTAACTCCTTGCTCTGAATAAACATCTACTACGGAATTTATCCATGACCATTTTTCAGACTGGGATCCTACAGAAATTCCCTTCAATCTGTGCAATTAACATCAATGGATGATCCCTAATAATATGTTAAAAATATGTAAGCAAATATTTTATTTAGACAATGCAATATTTTAAGTAACCAAAACCAGGAATAGGAATTAGTATATTAGCATTAAGGTTCAAAATTTAGCAGAAATTTTCTTGTTTATAAACCTAATAGACTTCAGGACTAATGATTTGGGACCAGTGGATGGGAGATGAAGGTTTGCATATAAAGATCAAATTAGTAAACAAGTGTCTTTGGACATCATTATTTATATATAAAATACGTTTTTGATATATCCAAACATTCGTTTCACAGATTTTGGTCTGTAATATGTTCTGCCATTCCGATCACATACTGTGCCTCCCTCCCCCAAAACCTAAAATGGTCAGCCTCTTCACAAAGTTTATGTACGGCATTAGGAAAATGGTAACTACAAACTGTTTGATCAGTGATAATAACCTTTTTTTATCTCCAATAATTATGCATTGTAGTGATTGACTGTGGCCATCCTGGCGTTCCTCCTAACGCGGTCCTGTCTGGAGATAAATATACATTTGGGGCTACTGTTTATTATACCTGTACAGGAAGACGATCGCTGTTAGGGCAGTCATCTCGTACATGTCAGGTAAATGGACACTGGAGTGGATCTCTTCCTCACTGCTCAGGTAATGTTTTTGAATTAATGAGTGTACCCTGAACTTGTTTTGAATTTATTTTTATTTTGTCAGAAGGCCATTTTAAATTCTAGAAAATTGTGTATAAAACTAGAGTAGAATCTCAACAGAAGTAAAAAAGTAAAATGAAAATAAGCAAAAAATCTATTGGAGAAAAAATAATTTAAGAGAAGTAGGATTTCTTAGTGATATTTAGCATGAATAGGAAATTGCACATTCAATAAAATGTTAAAGAAACTGATGTGTTTTGAAAATATTTTCTATATGACTTCTGGAGTAATTATTAATTTCCACAGGGAAGCTTTGCATCATTATCTCTTCAAGATGATGGGTTAATTTTTTTTTTTTTTAAAGATGTAAAATATCTACTGACTTGATGATACCTCTGGTATATCTTAGCTGCCTAATACATCCATCTTAATAGTAATAGTAATAGTAATAGTAATAGTAATAGTAATAGTAGTAGTAGTAATAATAATAATAATAATAATAACAACAACAACAACAACAATAACAACAACAACATCAACAACAACAACAACAACAATAATAATAAGGTGCGGGCTCCACATAATTTCAGTATAAAATGCTCAGTTTTGAGGGAGTACCATCTAATCCTTTTAATAGATTAGTCCTCAGCAAAGTCGAGATATGTTTTCTGGACAACTTAGTGCTCAATAATGTTCTGTTTCACTACTTCAGTTTGATCCACTTCAACAGCAGTGATCAAACGAAAAACAGAAATCCAAGTCACACACAAATTTGGGGACTTGGCTAAATATAGTTTATCTTAGAGTATGTAAGTAAAGATTGTGACAGAGGTTAATCATGTTATCAGTTTTAATTCTCAATAAATACTGGGAGGATGTTCTTTCCTGACATCCCTCTGTTTTCATTATATAAGCTAAAGAAATCAGTGGGGTTTTGGACCTTATTCAGACCTATGTAATTCAGAGTACTGAGGTATCTCCAAAGGCAGAAAATAGGGAGTAAACTAGTGACACATTTTTTCTTGGGTTACAACTGTGCCAAAACAAGAAGAGAAAAATAACAGATATGCAAATCCGACAGTACTACTATTCCAGTTTTACACCAGAAGTCCAAATTTGTTTACAGCGTTAGTAAACAACAGAATCATAGAATGGCATGGGTCAGAAGGGACCATTAAAGATCATCTAATCCAACCTCCCTGCCACAGCCAAGGACATCATCCACTAGATCAGCTTTCTCAAGCCACATCCAACCTGACCTTGAACACTTCTAGGGATGGGTCTCGCAACCTTCTTTGTAAAAAAAAAAGTCTTCCTTATGTCCAATCTAAACCTACCATCTCAATTTAAACCCATTGCCCCTTGTGCTGTCACTACAGGCCTTGATAAAAAGTCTCTCTACATCTTTCTTATATATTTTATATATAGAAATGCTGCAATAAGGTCTTCTGAGAAGCCTTCTCTTCTCCAGGCTGAACAACCCCAACTGTTGCAGCCTTTTTGCATAGGAGAGGTGCTCCAGCCCTCTGATCATATTCATGGCCCTCCTCTGGACTTGCTTCAACAGGTCCATATACTTCTTATGTCGGGAGCCCCAGACCTGGACTCAGTGCTCCAGGTGGAGTCTCACATATTCCAATCCAATTATTTTTTTCCTCCTGCCTTCATCTCTTCAGTGTATGGAGATATAAAGTGATTATGTCAGCTACAGTTTCAGAATATGCATATTTTTTTTACAGTTCATGGAACAGAAATGGTTAAAAATTAATAACAAATATTAAAATAGCGCTTCTTGATTAAAGTCTTGCACTGAATTCCAAAGGGTTGGAAGAATGGAGACATTCAAAACCCCACTGGACACATTCTTGTGTGATAAACTGTAGGTAGTCCTGCCCTAGCAGGGGGGTTGGAATAGATGATCTTTCAAGGTCCCTTCCAACCTCTAATATTCTGTGATTCTGTGAATTTTTCAGTATCTGAACCTTCTACTGCAAATTTTTAGGAAGTGGTTGCAGACAAATGTTATTATCTTGCTCTCTGAGTCCCTCTTCTTTCACTAACCTACTATTACAATCTAAAACGTGACAGAAACTAGGAAAAATGAACACCTAATTTAATCCCTTAACTTTTTAACAGTAAAATCAGAGGGAAATTTGCCACAATGGGAGCAAAGATCAAGTTCTTGTAAGATGTGATATTTAGAGCTATGCACTAGAAATCGGAACTTAGTGTCAAATAATAAAACTTAGTAGATAATGATTTATTTATGTGAATTGCAAATTCAGACTGGGTTAATCAAAAATGTTTTTACAGCTAGTATGTATACATGTTTGTTTGGGGAAAAAGTCCTCTTCAGATAAAATCTAAGACTATTTATTGTAGTTTTCCATAGTCTTCATGAGAAAAAAAAAATATTCTAATTTGTGAATTAAAAAGGCAGTTAAAGAAATTGACAAAAATATCAAGGAATACAAATAGGAAGCCTAAAAATATACGTGGAAGTATCAAAGAAACCTTACTGAAAAGACTATTCTATAATCATCCTGCTATTAAATTAAACGTGTTCCAATATCTTAGGATAAGCATTCATAAGTGATGCATATTTCTGATGATGATTTTTGTACCCGCAGATGCGAAACTTTGATCCTATCTAAAATATTTTTCTCAATACAGGAAGAAACATTGTTTTGACATAGATTCAAAGGTGAATCATAGTGAATCAAATTGTAACAACATACAAACTGTCGTTTTCTTTAGCTGTACTCTACCAAACTGTAATTCTAATTTAAGAATAATTTAGGACTTTGTTTTCAAGGTGTACATTTGAAATACTTTCTCATTTTAAAATAATTTGCAGATTACCATACAGAATTTCCATATTTTGTTTCTAAAAATATGTGAAGTCATTAGCTTTCATTGTTAGCCTTGACAACTTGATTAACTTGATTATTTTTAAGTATATTAAAGTCTTAAAATTTGTATTTTTGATTATGGTATTAGTAATAAATAATATATAGTGTTCAGCTGACAAAAGATACAGCATGCTTGCACTTTTCATATGTGGAGAATTCAAACATAAAATGCTTTGTCTGCAAACATAAGGTAACCAAATTTTATCAAATCATCCCTATGACAGATTCCTTTTTGTTACATGGCACTTTATAGTTCACATCCTAGAGCTAGAAGGAATTGTCATGTCCCATTGATATCTGTTGGCATTCAGAAACATAGTTAGCAGTCATCACATGCCTATCAGCTTGAGTCAGAAATTTTCAGCAAGTTAGAATTCCTCGTAAGTGTAGCAATGGTCATGTACTTACTTAAGTGATCTAAGTACCCTCCTTTTCATTAAAATTAAATGCCAGCTGAGAATTGATTGCACATCTAGGTGAAGGAGGGCTCATAACTGTGAAAATCACTTAGTTGAATGTCTGCATGAGGTAATAAAAATATGTTCTATTATGATGTCATTGATTATATCACTGTCACTTCCTGATGTGATTAGTTATTTAGAAAAATTATTTCTGTAACCTTCAATCAAAAAAGCTGGTGGTTAACCTTCCTAAGATTAAAAGATTAATAATTCCCAGTAATTGTTAGGCATTAGGAAGGAACAGGTTGCCCAGAGAGGTTGTGGTTGCCTCATCCCTGGAAGTGTTGAAGGCCAAGTTGGATGGGGTTTTGGGCAATCTAGTCTAGTGGAGTGTATACTTTCCCATGGCGAGGAGGGTTGGAACTAGATGATCTTTGAAGTCCCTTCCAACTCAAACTGTTCTATGATACTATCTATGATTCTATGAACACTTGATTTCATTTATAAAAGGAATATGTAATTTATACTTGGTATAACAGAAATCCTGCTTTCATTTTTTCGTCATAGAATTATTTGAGGCATAATGCCAAGTAACTTGACAAAAACTGAACTGTTATTGTAATGACTGTACAAGTATAGAATAACTAATAGGCCCTGTCCCAAATTATTTGTATTCTAAATAAATAATACTGGAAAATGTAAGATATGGATTGCCAAAATAACAACAAAAAAATCTTGAACTAGGACTTTTTTAAATTGCTGTAAAAATATATAGCTGACTATTTTCAAACTAGAGGGATGTTAAGTCACCTAAGTAGCTTGGGCATGAAGTATTTTGAAAGTCTATAAGACTATTTTACTTACTACAATTCAGAGCTACTTGCAATTTCTTTTTAAACAGGACTGGCAGGCTGCTTTGCTGAGCTGTGTCACATAATGAAATGAGTAAATCTTGAAGAGCCTACGATTTTGAACCAGTCAGTCAGCTAGCTCTTATACTTTCTTGAATTAATTTACTATTTCAGAAAGCATTAAAATGCATAGGACTGTGTACTTTTTCCACATACATGCTATAAAAGCTCACAATGTAATAGGCATGACTACATTAGTTTGTTTGATTAGTCTCAAATGGAAGGTGTCCGTTTAAGCTTGGTTAACTTAACTAATGATAAAATTGGCTCCTAAATTAGTGCGAGTAGTTCTCAATTAGCTATTTCAGCATGAGGCTGGAGAGGTATTATGAACTGCCAGGTTTGTTCTCTTTTGCATTTCCAAGCAAAGTTCTGCCCTTTTCTCTGACTCTCCAGATGTGCCTTCAGACTGAGGATCTGTAGCTGCATTCTCTTTTCCCACAAGCCTACAGGAGTTGTGCAAATCAGCCCCTGTGAGGTGCTTAGTTACAGTTTTTTAATAAATTTGTGGGAAAGGAAGGAAGCATGGCCTATATGAAAGGAAATAAAAAATAGTAAGTATGACCTACAAAGCTGCAGATTGGCACATGAACTACCTTTGTAAGTGACAAAAATATGGTCAGCTTCTTCGACATATTGGGCTAAAGCAGGTATTTACTTGCACACTGTAATTCTCAAAGAAAAGCAAGCCAGTTCTACTCCTCTTTCACTATTCAGTTCTGTACATGCTTTTATTAGTAAAGAGATGTGTCTCACTCCAACAATGTATTTACACACATACACAGTATATTTACACATTAAATTTACACACATACAATGCAAATCTAAGCAATGGAAGGTCTGTTTGTCTTTGCATCTACATTTCCAGGGTCCTAACTTCCTGCAGAGCCCATAGATAGTGAGTTTTTCACTTTTAGTCTTCTGGATACTTGGAGCAGACAACTTTGTTTAATACTTCTATTTAAGAACTTCTCTTATTACAGCTATTTAAGTTTAGATAAATACCAGAAAAGTATTCTACAGAAAACATTCTTTATATAATATGTACAAATGTTTTAAGACAACTGTCTCTAATGTGAAACTGTAATATGACATTCTTCAGTACATGAATTAAAGCATTCTTTCTGATCCTTAAAATATTTGCATTAGTGTAACTAAGTACAAACCGATACAGATATGCTCTCAAAAATATAATGATGCTTTCATTATTTTTTGTATAGAAGACTGTTCAGTTTATTTGCAAGTTGTCACAGAAAACCATAAACTGAATATCCATTGGCAAAAAAATGAAAAGTGCAGCTCCAAAAATTCTAGAATACAATTCTTTCATGTTGAAACTCCATAATACAATATACCTTTATCTCTTATTACATAGAAAACTAGCTTAAAGACCTTTAAAAAGATAAACCAGCACAACCTAAGTATATATTAAAAGATAGTATATCTTATATATGTAAGAGGTATATATACATAAAAATAAATACTAAAATATTTAAAATGACCTGCTCTGTAAATACAACATTACCAAGTGCTTCCTAGAAGTTATCAATATAAATGAAGATTTAGATGTATAACCTTAGATATTGTTATAATTATTACAACTATGTACATTATTTTAGCTTTGATATATAACAGATAATACAAAACACTAACTCTCTATCTTAAAATTTGCTTAAACATTGCTAGCAGAGAGAGATTTTAGCTACCAGGCAATCTTAAAGTAAGGTTTCAACATTTGTATAAATCACAGAAATGCTTTATGTCAAATGGACGTAAAATAGTTGACTAGAACTTCCATTCAGTGGCAAAATATTACAATTCTAATGATAGCAAAAAACTAGGAAGTATTTTGTAAACACTTGTTATAATCAAAAAAGAAAATTATCATAGAATCATAGAATCGTTAAGGTTGGAAGAGACCTCAAGGATTATCTAGTCCAACAGTCCCCCCACCACCTATTACCCACTAAACCATGTCCTTCAGTACCACATCCAACCTTTCTTTAAACACCCACAGGGACGGTGACTCCACCACCTCCCTGGGCAACCCGTTCCAATGCCCGACCACCCTTTCCAAGAAGAAATTTCTCCTCATCTCCAACCTGAACCTCCCCTGGCACAATTTGCAGCCGTTCCCCCTTGTCCTGTCAATAGTTATCTGCGAGAAGAGGCCGACCCCCAGCTCGCCACAACTTCCTTTCAGGTAGTTGTAGAGGACAACAAGGTCTCCCCTCAGCCTCCTCTTCTCCAGGGTAAACAAACCCATTTCCTACAGCCGCTCCTCATAAGACCTGTGCTCCAGACCCTTCACCAGCTCCGTTGCCCTTCTCTGGACACACTCCAGGGCCTCGATGTCTTTCTTGTGGTGAGGGGCCCAAAACTG
>VWZZ01004391.1:55702-69482 GCA_013399095.1 Psophia crepitans
GGGGAAATGGCTGCAAGTTGCGCCAGGGAAGGTTCAGGTTGGAGATGAGGAGAAAATTTCTTCTTGGAAAGGGTGGTCGGGCATTGGAACGGGTTGCCCAGGGAGGTGGTGGAGTCACCATCCCTGAGGGTGTTTAAGGAAAGGTTAGATATGGTACTTAGGGACGTGGTTTAGTGGGTAATAGGTGGTGGGGGGATGGTTGGACTAGATGATCCTTGAGGTCACTTCCAACCTTAATGATTCTATTCTATTCTATTCTAAGTAAAATAAAACAGGCTGATCGCCAGTTTTCTTTATCACTGCACCAGCTACCTTTAGACTAACTGAGATAACCCTGTGGTATGTTTTATAGTCTTTTCTGTATCCACAGGCAGTGATTGTGTGGGACTTTTTTTTTTTTTTTTTAAGATTTTATACACGCAGCTTAAGTAGTAACTGCCCACTCGACTGATAAACTGTGGAGCAGGCACACTATATACCTTAGATTCTCCGTTCCCTGATTATTTAGATCAAGAGACCTGGCCAGAACACAGTGCAAACATCTAGTTATGGGTTTTCTCGTTGTGGAAACCAGGATACAGAGAGGGTGCCATTCACATCGGTCATGCTTTGGCAATGAGTTGGAAGTGGCCAGGATATGCTTTCTGCCCAGGAAACTTCCTCCCACATCAGGAAATAATAACAATGTTGTAGGAGGATTGTCAAGATTACTGTAAGGTAAACTGTTAAACACATGCTGTATTTTGTATGAATCAGATTTTTTCCCAGTGTTTATTTTTTCCTGAAAACAACAGCTTTTTATCCTTGCCAGTAAGGTTCTCAAGATTTCTTACTCTGAAAACTGTTCCAAAATTTGAAACATCCCATTGATCAGATCTGAAACTTACCTATTTCAACATTATTCTCAGATTACAACAATATATTTTTTTATTAGCTCTTTATAAATATTTAATCTCATTAGGATATTAAATTATCTCCTGACACTAGAAGTCACAAGAGGTTTTACAACCATTCCCAGTCATTAAAGAACTATATACCTAGTTTTATAATAAGCCATGGCCCATGTTTGGCCTGAACATTCTCATCTGTTTATGCACATAGTAAGCATGTGAGCACTTAGAAAGTGGGAACGTTTTGTAGACATCTATCTTAATTTTGTCAGGCTGTGTTTCCTTTCAGGATGTACCCATTGGAAAGTAAATTAAACAATGAAATCTGCTTCTCTAAAAATGAAGCCCTGAACTGATACGAAAATTTGAGGGTATCAAAAGATGGTATTGACATATAGATTATTTCTTGCACTTCTTTTTCATTTTAAAATCTTGGAATTTCACTGATCAAACTTGCACAGTCCATTACTTCTACTGCTGAACAGATGTATTGATGTTCTCCAAATGTAACTTATGCAGCTCCACATGTTGTGTTTGGCAACTAATTCAGATGATATGTATGTTCATTTCTCTTATCTCTTGATAGAGATAAGATTTAGGATACTTTTTCCTTCTCCTTTTTTCCCCCCAAAAATCTGAGTTTTGCCCTATGTTTTCACCCTTGCATATAAATGAATCACATTTAGATTTTAAAATCTATTCCTTAACTATTTATTTGCAGTTATCAGTTGTGGAGATCCAGGAGTCCCAGCGAATGGCATGAGATATGGTGATGATTATGTTGTTGGACAAAACGTTACTTACATGTGCCAACCTGGTTATACAATGGAAGCAAATAGCTCATTAATTCGCACTTGTACGAGCAATGGCACATGGAGTGGAGTAATCCCAACATGCAAAGGTACAACATTTATTTTGATTATCAACTATTTCTTCTACAACATTTGCATCTGCTTATATTATAATGAGTCAGGTAAATATTTCCACAGAAATCAAAACTTACTGCTAGTATGAATACACTGAATTGGTTTTTTTGGCTGCAGGAACAATGACTTCATCCTTTGCTTCTTTTCCTTTTTATTTTTCATACCAGCACAATATGTTGCAGCTTGACAGAACGTTTTATTACTTTGCTGCTAAACTGAATTAGCCAATATGAAATCATGGTTTAAATTTGTTTATTTGTTCGTTTGTATAATAATCATATGCAGCATATCTAGTGTTCTTAGAATGTCGTTCTACTCCATACAGGTTTGTGTGAGTGCACTAGGTAAGTTAATAACCCCTATTTCTTTGACTGTAATTAAAAATTAATATATGATCTCAATAGCATCACAGAGACATGGTGGGATGGCTCCTATGACTGGAGCATTGGAATGGAAGGTTACAGGCTCTTTAGGAAAGACAGGCAGAAGAGATGAGGAGGGGGTATCATCCGCTATTTCAATGACCAGCTACAGTGTATGAAGCTCTGCCTGGGAGAGGCAAACTGAAACCTTATGAGTCAGGATTAAAGGAAGGGCAGGAACAGGAGACATTATAGTGGGGGTCTGCTACAGGCAACTCAACCAAGCAGATGAGGCCCTCTATAGAGAAATAGGAGCAACCTCACATTCACAAGGCCTGGTCCTCATAGGGGACTTCAACCACACTGATATCTTTTGGAAGGACAACACAGCAAGGCATAAGCAATCCAGGAGGTTCCTGGAATGTGTTGATGATACCTCCCTTCTCCAAGTGACAGACGAGCCAGCAAGAAGAGGTGCCATGCTGGGCTTTGTTCTCACCAACAAGGAGGGGCTGGTAGGGGAGGTAAAGCTCAAGGGCAGCCTTGGCAGCAGTGACCACGAAATAGTGGAGTTCAAGATCCTCAGGGCAGTGATGAGGGCACACAGCAAACTCACTACCCTGGACTTCAAGAGAGCAGACTTTGGCCTCGTTAGGTACCTGCTTTGTAGACTACCATGGAACCAAGCTCTGGAGGGAAGAGAGGCCCAAGACAGCTAGTTAATATTCAAGGATCACCCCCTCCAACCTCAGAAGCAATGCATTTCGACAAAGACAATGCATGGATGAACAAGGAGCTCCTGGACAAACTCAAACAAAAAAGAGAAGCCTACAGAGGATGGAAGTGAGGGCAGGTATACAGAAAAAATGTCTGAGCAGCCACAGATCAGATTAGGAAAGCTAAAGCCCTGACAGAATTAAATCTGGCCAGGGACATCAAGGGCAACAAGAAATGCTCCTGTTGGTATGTCAGTAATATAAGGAATAGTAGGGAAAATGTGGGCACTCTCTAGAAAGGTGAGACCTGCTTACCCACGATATGCAGAAAGCTGAGGCACTCAGTGACATCTTTGCCTCAGTCTTCACTGGTAGGGCTCTAGCCTCACCGCCCAAGTCACAGAAGTCAAAGGCAGGGGCTGGGAGAATGAAGAACAGCTGTGAGACCATCAGAGGAACCTGAAGTTGCATAAGTCCGTGGGACATGATGAAATGCATCCATGAGTCCTGAGGGAATCGGTGGATGAAGTGGCTAAGCCGCTCGCCATCATATTTGAGAAGTCATGGCAGTCCAACGAAGTTCCCACTGACTGGAAAGGGGGAAACATAACCCCCATCTTTAAAAAAGAAAAAAAAGGAAGGCCTGGGGAACTATAGACCAGTCAGTGTCACCTCTGTACCTCATGGAGCAGATTGTCCTGGAAACTCTGCTCATGCATATGGAAAATAAGGAGGTGATTGGTGACAGCTAACATGGCTTCACTAAGGGAAAATCATGTCTGACAAATTTGCTGGCCTTCTGCTATGGGATTAAAGCATTGGTGGATGAAGAAAGAGCAACCGACGTCATCTATCTGGACTTCTGCAAAGCATTTGACACTGTCCCACATAGAAACCTTGTCTCTAAATTGGGGAGACATAGATTTGACAGATGGACTGCTTGGTGGATAAGGAATTGACTGAATGGTTG
This sequence comes from Psophia crepitans, assembly GCA_013399095.1. NCBI lineage: Eukaryota > Metazoa > Chordata > Aves > Gruiformes > Psophiidae > Psophia > Psophia crepitans. Next base: position 59,567 of record VWZZ01004391.1, read on the forward strand.
CACTCAAAGATTTGCAATCAACAGCTTGAAGTTCAAATGGAGGTCAGTGATGAGTGGTGTTCCTGAGGGGTTGGTACTGGGACTGGCACTGTTTAACATCTTTGTCAGCAACATAGAATCACAGAATATCCAGAGTTGGAAGGGAGCCATAAGGATCATCAAATCCAAATCCTGGCTGCACACAGAACCAGCCCAATCAGAGCAGATGACTGAGAACATTGTCCAGATGCTTCTTGAACTAAGCCGAGCTCGGTGTGGTGACTGCTTCCCTGAGGAGCCTCAACCACCCTCTCGGTGAAGAACCTTTTCCTGATCTCCAACCTAAATCTCCCCTGTCGCAGCTTCATGCTGTTCCCTTGGGTTCTATCACTGATCACCAGAAGGAGGAGATTAGCACCTGACAATTCAGTCCCCCTCCTGAGGAAGCTGTAGGCCACCATGAGGTCTCCCCTCAGGCTCCTCTTCTCCAGGCTGAACAAACCAAGGAACTTCAGCCTCTCCTGGTATGTCTTCCCCTCTGGACCCTTCACCATCTTGCCCTCCTCTGAACGTGCTCCAATAGTTTTATGTCCTTTTTGTACTGTGGCATCCAAACCTGCAGACAGTACTTGAGGTGAGGCCACACCAGCACAGTGCAGAGTGAACAATCACTTCCCTAGAGCGGCTGGCAATGCCATGCTTGATGCACCCCAGGATGTGGCTGGCCTTCCTGGGCACACTGTTGATGCATGTTCAACTTGCTGTTGACCAAGATCCCCAATTCCCTTTCACCATGGCTGGTCTCCAGCATCTCATCACCCAGTTTGTATGCACAGCCAGGGTTGTCTCTTCCCAAGTGCAGAATCCAGCACTTGCTCTTGTAGAATCTGGCACTTGTTCTTGACATGGACAGTGGGATTGAGTGCACCCTCACCAAGTTTGCTGACACCAAGCTCTTTGGGACGATTGACACACTGGAAGGAAGGGGTGCTATCCAGACGGATATTGACAGGCTTGAGAGGTGGGCCTGTGGAACCTCATGAGGTTCAACAAGGCCAAATGAACAATCCTGCACATGGATCAGCGCAATCCCAAGCACAACTACAGGTGGGGCAGGGAATGGATTGAGAGCAGCCCTGGGGAGAAGGACTTGGGGGTGCTGGTGAATGAGAAGCTCAACATGACGACACAATGTGTGCTTGCAGCCCAGAAAGTCAACCATGTCCTGGGCTGCATCAAAAACGTGTAGCCAGCAGGACGAGGGAGGTGATTCTGCCCCTCTACTCTGCTCTTGTGAGACCCCACCTGGAGTACTGCATCCAGCTCTGTGGCCCCCAGTAGAAGAAAGACATGGAGCTGCTGGAGCAAGTCCAGAGGAGGGGCACAGAGCTGATCAGAGGGCTGGAGCACTTCTCGCATGAAGACAGGCTGGGAGAGTTCAGGTTGTTCAACCTGGAGAAAAGAAGGCTCTGAGGAGACCTTATAGCAGTCTTCCATTACCTGAAGGGCCCCTACAGAAAAGGTGAAGAGGGACTTTTTACAAGGTGCGTATAGTAATAGGACAAGGGGTAATGGTTTTAAACTGAAAGTGTGTAGATTTAGATTACATACTAGGGAAAATAAAATTCTCTGTGAGGGTGGTGAGGCACTGGAACAGGTTAGCCAGAGAAGCTGTGGATGCCCCATCCTTGGAAGTGGGATAGCCCATAGGACGACAGCTGTCTAAACATAAGTTTAAAGCTTACGAGTGCATCTTTTTATTTCTTCTGTTCTTGTGACAGTTGTGTTCTCTGCTTTATTTTTAGTCACCATCTCTTCTCATTTACCCCAACTGTCTAAATTAAATTATACTAGTTTCATTTGCTTTCTTTTCCTTTGCTAGCATAATTTCTCACGATTTTTCTCTTTTTTACTTAACTCTTTCTCATTCATTCTAGTAACTTTGGCCTAAATTTCCCCCTTTCTCTTTTTTGATTCAGATTTTTTTTTCACTTAACTTCTTTTATACCTTTTTTCCCTTCAGTTGTCAATTAGCAATTGTCTGTTACTACCCCATTATCCAGTGAATATCACTTTTATCTTCATCAGTACAGTTATGTCTGTTTATTTCTACTGTTCTCCTGTGATGTTTTTCAATCCTCTTTCTTACAGCTGAGTAGAAGATATTTCTTTTTTTCCCTGGAAGGCCTAGAAATGAGAGACTATAATGAAATACTTCTTGTTGGTCTTAGACGTAGCAACACTGACAATTTCAAGAGGTTGAACATTCTTAATTTTTCACCATCTAGCTAGAAGCTGGATGCTTTTTGGAGAGAAGCCTTTCATGAAGCAAATACTAACCAAATTGTAGTACTTAGAAATAGGCTTTCAAGCCATATTTTGGAATATTCATCCTGTAATTTCATCCCTGGGGATTACTACCTAGCAAATGCTTAAGCTGGTTAAGAGGAGTAAAGTATTTGACTATTACCACAGTAACTAAAGATAATTGCATTCTATGTTGTCTAAACAGACAAACAAAATCATCTTGTAGTGTACTACCAGACATATCTTCAATGTTGTACACTTCATAGTCTCCATACTGATTTTTAGGTGGTCTTCCTATTAGGTTTGATGCAGCGTTATGTTTTATTTAAGACACTTCATCAATCATCCACTGTCTCCTAAATGGAGGAAACCTGAAGTTCTAACTTCAGGAAATGTAGCAAGAATACAGCGAGGGAGATAGCATGTCCTGATTGTACTGTCCTCTAAAAAAGGTGAAATTAGCACATATGGTTCTTTTAGTAATTGTGTGCACTGGGGATATTTACAACAGCTGGGCCTAATTATTTTGAATATTATTGCAGCTGTTACCTGCCCAACTCCTCCGCAGATCTCTAATGGAAGATTGGAAGGAACAAACCTGGACTGGGGATTTAGCATTAGCTATGTGTGTTCTCCAGGATACGAACTCTCTTTTCCTGCTGTTTTGACTTGCGTTGGGAATGGAACATGGAGTGGTGAAGTACCTCAGTGCTTGCGTATGTATTTACTTTATGGTCCCTCTTTAAAGTGGTTGGTGGTTTGGGGGGGTTTGTTGTTGTTGTTTTCATGAGAAATGGCTCAGTTAATTTCAAACCTGGAATATACAAATTCAGATACATCCTTCTATATTTTCCAAAATCGTAACATGATTTGTATATTGTAGAAGACATTGGAATATCTGTAAATCCTTTGTGACCATATAGGAAGCCCTAAACACAAGCACGAAAAAAGTTACAGGCAATGTGTATCAAATAATCCAAGGCAAAACAAGATTAAGAGGTGCTGTCTTGTTTTCAGACCTAGTTACATATAGAATAGGGCAAGTTTCATTATAATCTCTTTTATTTGCTCATTAGTCATCCTAAACTTTCTCTGATGTCACAGACAGTTTTTTCTGTTGGTAATGTTGACTATGCCCCAGGGTGATTCCTTGACAATTGTCTATTTTTCCCCTTACACTAAATTAAGTTATGTGTTCTGTGCAGTAAATTTTGTTAACCTGAAAGTTATAACAATGATGGATTTTTATATTTCTACAAATTTAATTACAATAGTAGATGTGGTTTTTTCTGTAGGTTGGTGTCATTACACTCATTATTTTAAAAAATTCTTTTTAAAAAAAGTGATTGTAGTGCTTCTGAGAGATATTCAATTGATTACACTGAAGGAGGTTCTGTAGTTATTTGCAGAATAGCTATACCACTGAAACTCTGTGATGGTCTTGAGCAAGGAGTCTAACTGGAAGAGGATCATTTTATCTTCATGGCTTTATGGTTTCTAAAGTTTAAATCAAGCTTGCCAAATAACTGAGCTTGTCAGGTAGTTTGCTAAATATTGCAAAATGTAGTTCTCCAAACTTTTACTATTTTTGCATTCTTCATCTGTCCTGTTCAAAAATGTTCTATGTTTTGGCTATATCCTACTACTATGAGAGAATATCACATAGATGATCTTTTATTTTCCTTTTTTTCCTAATGACATTCTCATAGCAACAGTTGTTTAGCGCTTCTGAAACTGTCAGAGATGGAACATGGTGAAAGGCATCGTTTCTGGAAGAAAAAAAAGCACAACATTTGCTCTCTAAGTTATCTAGATGGAATTCTTCTAGAGTCCACTATGTTATGAACACAAAAGGCAACAAAAAATTCTTTGCATCATTTGTTCTTGATTGATATATTGTGTTCTTACATTCCTTTTTGGATGCCACAAGCTATTTTTCATCTTTGAGGTTGGAATACTCAATAGTGTAATATGCTCTGAAAAAGAGGTTCCACCATTAAACTTTTTAAAAGGTACAGTTAGCAAAGAATGCAGCTGCCTGGGAATTAAAGGTTGTTTCATGCAGAGATTATGTTAACTGAATATTGTTGATGTACAATGGTTACCCACTGGCTTGCAAGAGGAATCAGTTGGCAGCCAGTGCTTGTGAAAGACCTTAAACTGGCTGTCATTTGGCAGAAATGAGAGGGAGCTGGTGAAAGTCATTCTCAGTAAGCAACCTTTAAGCAGTTCTTGACATCAGAAATCAATTCACAGCTTGGTCCATAGAGCATGTAGCTGTAGATTTTCAAGCTAAAGTTATGACACAACAAATAATTATTCAGACCAAAATATATAAAAATGTATTTGGTTGAGTAATTTTCATCTATGATCTAGTAAATGTGCTTAATTATTCACACAGCAATTTGAGTAAAGGACTGCTGCTTTTAAAAGCTTGGCAATAGGTGACAAAAAAAAATAGTTTTGTGTCTGAAAAATCCTAACTAAAGATATAACTTGCTGTTAATCAATTACATGTCTTTGAAGAATGAGACTAGCCTCACAAACTCAGTGTCAGAGCTCCATGACCCCATCTCTGTTAAAGGCTCTGAGTCCTTAGGAAAACTTTTCCATTGGGAGTGGGAGCACTCAGAGAGTATGCAGTTTGCTGCAGCTTTAGTTTGGTTTGTAATCCCTTGTTCCAATATCAGAGGAAAACTGCCATGTTTTACCGTAATGCCTGGTTTCCATTGTTACTTATATATATGTCAGATATTCAGCAGTTATTCAATGACTGGGTAAAGTTGCCTGACAATTAAGTGGTGGAGTTTACTTAGTCTTATAAAAAATTAATAAAGTTACAAAACCCCCACATTTTTTAAAGTGATGATTTTTTTTTTTTTTCTTGAGAGTGGTTGCTACTTTGTTGGTACAAAGGACTGTTCAGGAGACAATTTCAATCCTCTGTGTTAAAAATCTGTAAGTGTTTCATGTATTTTCAAATGAAGACTTCCATAGAATTTTCTAATGAAGACATAAATTACAATCACGATCTAACAATCAGACAATGAGATTAACTGTGTGACACTATCCACAATTAATAGATCTTTTCAGAATTTGGCCTATAATTCTTCAGAGTCCCATTACACTTAGAGCCATTAAATTTTATATATTTGTGATGTGTATAGATTAAGCACTTTTTCTTCAACAACGTGTGTGTGCATGTATTTCCTATACAGTCACTATCTGCAGTAAAAGGTAGAGAGCAAGAGCATTTAATGTGAGCAGGTACTTTGGAAAATTTAAGGCATAGGTGACAAAGATAGAGAAATTAGAAATGTATTTTGAATGGGATTGTTTAAGAGATGGTATTTTAATTTTGTTGAAGAGAAAGATAGGTACGCTGAACCACATTTCTATACCAATGCACACAGCATGAGGGACAAGTAAGAAGAGCTAGAAGCCTTGGCTTGGTCCCAGTGCTATGATGCCATTGGCATAAGTGAAACCCGGTGGGAAGAGTCCTGTGACTGGTGTGCTGTGATGGATGGTTACAGGCTCTTCAGAAGAGACAGGCAGGGCAGGAGAGGGGGGGGGTTAGTGCTCTGTGTAACAGAGGGGCTGGACTGTACGGAGCTGTCAGTTGGCAACGACATGGTTGAGAGCCTCTGGGTAAGGATTAAGGGACAAGCAAATAAGGGAGATGTCATTGTGGGAGTCTACTATAGACCACCCAGCCAGGACAATGCCACTGATCACTTATTCTTCAAGGAACTAAGAGAGGCTTCTAGATGAACTGTCCTTGTCCTTATGGGGAACTTCAACTTGCCAGACATCAACTGGGAATACCACACAGTTGATACCAGAAGGTCCAGGAGTTTCCTGAAACACCTCGATGACAACTTCCTGCTACAGGTATTAAGGGAGCCAACAAGGAAGGGTGCCCTCCTAGATCTGTTACTCATGAACAGAGACGGTCTCATGGGGGAAGTGGCGATTGGTGGCCATCTTGGCCAAAGTGACCATAAAGTGGTAGAATTTAAAATCTTTGGCAACAGGAGGAAAAATGCCACCAAAACTTCTACCCTGGATATGGGGAGAGCAGACTTCAGGCTGCTCAGGGAACTAGTCAGTAAGGTCCCCTGGGAAACTGCTCTTGAAGGCATCGGAGTCCATCAGTGCTGGTCACTTTTTAAGGGCCACCTCCTAAGAGCTCAGGAACAGGCAATTCCAAAACGCTGCAAGTCAAGCAGGTGGGGCAGAAGGCCGGCTTGACTGAACAAAGATCTTCTAGAGTTTAAACGGAAAAAGAAAGTGTATGGCCGCTGGAAGCAGGATGAGGCAGTGTGGGAGGAGTACAGGGCTGCTGCTCACCTTTATAGGGGGAAAATTTGTGTGGCCAAAGCTCAGTTAGAGTTGAAGCTGGCCAGTACTGTGAGGCACAATAAAAAGGGCTTTTTTAAATACGTTAATAACAAAAGGAGAACCAGAGAGAATATTGGCTTATTACTTGATGAAAATGGTCTCCTTACAAACAGGGACATAGACAAAGCAGAGACATTTAATGCCTTCTTCACCTCTATCTTCAACACTGATGACGGGCTCTGGGATGCCAGATGCCCTGAGTTAGAGGACCATTACTGCAGTAACGATAAACTCCGAGATGACCGGAATTTTTGCGGGACTTGCTGCTCCACCTGGATGCACACAGGTCCATGGGACCCAATGAGATTCATCCCAGGGTGCTCGGAGAGCTGGCTGATGTCATTGTGAGACCTCTCTCAATTATTTTTCAATGGTCTTGGGAATCTGGAGACGTCCCAGTTGACTGGAAGCTGGCAAAAGTTGTTTCAATTTTCAAGAAGGACAAGAAAGAAGACCCTGGAAATTACAGGCCTGTCAGTCTCACTTCAGTGCCTGGTAAAATTATGGAGAAAATTATGCTGGGATTTATCAAAAAAACACTTGAAGGACAAAGCAGTCGTTGATCACAGCCAAAATAGGTTCATGAGAGGAAGGTCCTGTTTAACAAACAGGGAAGTCAGTTGATGTAATTTTTTAGATTTCAGTAAAGCTTTCGATACTGTCCCTCACAGTATCCTCCTGGACAAAATGTCCAGCACACAGTTTGACAAAAACATAACGTGATGGGTGAGCAATTGGCTGAAGCATTGGGTCCAAAGAGTTATGGTAAATGGGGTTACATCAGGCTGGTGGCCAGAGACTAGTGGTGTTCCCCAGGGCTCCATTTTAGGGCCAGTTCTTTTCAATGTTTTCATAAATGACTTGGATGTAGGACTAGAACGTGTTACGAGCCAGTTTGCAGATGACACCAAACTGGGAGGACCTGTTGATTCCATTGATGGTGGAGAGGCCTTGCAGAGAGATCTGGACAGATTAGAGAAATGGGCAATCACCAACCGCATGAAGTTTAACAAGAGCAAGTGCCAAATTCTGCTCCTCTGTGGAGCCAGGAGTTGGACTCGATGATCCTTATTGATCCCTTCCAACTCAGGGTATTCCGTGATTCTGTGATTCTATGACCATTAAATGTGGACATTAGGAAGAAATTCTTTGCTGTGAGGGTGGTGAGACACTGGAATGGATTGCCCGGAGAAGCTATTGAGGTCCCATCCCTGGAAGTGTTCAAGGCCAGGCTGGATGGGACTTTGGGCAACCTGATCTAGTGTAGGATCTCCCTGCCCATAGTGAGGGGATTGGAATTAGGTGATTCTTGTGGTCCCTTCCAACACAAACCATTCTATGATTCTATGGAATTCCACTGTCTGTACATCTTGCCTTTTTAGAAATATGTCATTGCACACATGTGGGTTAATGGTGGGGGTTTTTTGTGTGTGTATGTATTACAGCATTTTCTGTTTTATATGAAATTAGACTCTACAATATTGTAATTCATGGTGTGTGAGGGAATAATATAGTCTAATGGCACAGAGTTTACCATGGCTGATTGCACTTACTGAATCAATTATTCAAAATCCAGCTTCTGACAATAATCAGTACTCTATGCTGCAGAAGGCCAGTAAATTTGCCAGCAGTGCATTTACTTAATTATGCTATGCTTTAGACATAAGGACTCTTTAAGAAATAGGTATGAAGTAAAAAGATCCATTTAAGAATATGTTCTTATCAAATTTATCCCACCTTATAACAGTTTATTAGTGTTTGACTTTTAGATCCCTGATTATTTTTTTTTGGTGAGTTGTTAGTTGGTTGGTTTTTTGTGGGTTTTATTGTTGTTGTTGTTGTTGTTTGGTTTGGGGTTTTTGTTTTGTTTTGGGTGTTTTTTTGTGGGTTTTAGATTATTTTTTTTAACTTTCAATTTGTTGTACTTCCATACATACCAAATCTTATCTTTCAGTGAAGGATGAGGAAGCAAGAATTTATAATTCCTAAATCTGTCTAACAAATCCTTTAATCACACAAAAATGTTGAGCACAGTGTAGGTGGCAGAAAAGCAGGAGAGGACGAGGGATTGACATAAAAGTTTGGTACACTCTCTGATTGCTCTCTATAGGAGGATTTGCAGATTGATGTGAATCAGGCAGAGGTCAATTGTGGATATTTGGGCGTTAATAAAATAGGTTGTGTAGCCTTGAGTGTCAACTTCAAGCTACTGATCAATCTCACTATGTGGGCATTTTGAACAGCTAGAAAAATATTGTAAACTGAAGCAAACTAAACATTGGCTATCTAGTCTCTCTCTGAATTCCTATTAAATGTTTCTGTATTTGACCTGTGTTTACAAAATAAATGTAAAGTTTGGAGTAACTGCTTGATTGAGTTAAGCTAAGTTTTATTTTTGTGTATTTTAATAAATTATACTTTCAATTTCTATCATGTTTTTTCTCACAGCAAAGTTTTGTGGTGACCCTGGAGTACCTGCTCAAGGGAAAAGAGAAGGCAAAAGCTTCATCTATCAGTCAGAAGTCTCTTTCAACTGCAATCCTCCTTTTATTTTGGTTGGCTCCAGCACCAGGATTTGTCAAGCAGATGGCACATGGAGTGGTTCTTCTCCTCGATGTATAGGTAAGGTTACACCCATATTATTGAAATTTCTTGAACTGCTAATTATTTCTTTTCCTGCTAAGTCACTTTTGGAGTTTTCAGCTATTTTGAATTATCCTAAACTCTCTAAGAATCAAGTAATTTTATTTTTGCTTTTCTCATTGGCTTATTGCATGTTGCAAAACAAGCTTAATTTTGTGATTTATTCATGTTTTTCATTAAAATACTGTAATATGTTTTGTCTCTTATTTATTATATTTTATTTTTAAGAACCTACTCGCACAGCATGTGAAAACCCAGGAGTTCCAAGGCATGGGTCACAAAACAACACATTTGGCTATCAGGTAGAGTATACCATCTTTTATTAACTTGCATATTAAAATATGTTTATACTACCTCAAATTCTTGAAACTTCTGATTAGAAGTCAAGAACTTGCTCATGCCTTGTAAGAGCTGGTTGCTGGGATTTTGCTGTGTTTCCTTATTTCTAGCTGTCAGATTATGTTCACCTTGTGTTTCACACAGCAATAGAATAGAATAGAATAGAATAGAATAGAATAGAATAGAATAGAATAGAATAGAATAGAATCATTAAGGTTGGAAGAGACCTCCACGATCATCTAGT
>VWZZ01004391.1:69490-79570 GCA_013399095.1 Psophia crepitans
GAGAAGAGGCCGACCCCCAGCTCGCCACAACTTCCTTTCAGGTAGTTGTAGAGGACAACAAGGTCTCCCCTCAGCCTCCTCTTCTCCAGGGTAAACAAGCCCATTTCCTTCAACTGCTCCTCATAAGACCTGTGCTCCAGACCCTTCACCAGCTTCGTTGCCCTTCTGTGGACATGCAACGTGCTGTGTGAAACCCTGGTGGTCAAGTTTTGCTTGGTGTCACCTTGAAGGAGTGCAGTATCTTGACACCAATATATAAATATTTCCTATTGCTTATTAAGCAAGCTTTTTGTCCTTAAAAGTGTGTATACTATGTGCCAAACTGCTGGTGCAGACATACTTTTAAAAACGGCGTGTTATTTTGGGGGGGAGTTTTTTGTTTGTTTGTTCGTTTAGTTGTGTTTGGGTTTTTTTTCCCCTGCGAGCAGTTCCATTGCTACATTTGGAAATGGTGTCACCACAAATGAATCACAGAGTCACAGAGGTTGGCAGGTGCCTCTGGAGAGCTTCTAGTTCAGTCCTCCCTTCTCAAAGCGTGGTCAGCCAAAGCAGGTTGATCAGGGAGGTGTTCAGGTTGTTTTGAATATTTCCAGGGATGGAGACTCCACATCCTCTCTGGGCAACCTGTTCCACGTTGATCACCCTTACAGTGAAAATGCTTTTTCTTATTTTTAAAAAAAATTTCCTATGCTTCAGTTTGTACCTATTACCTCTTGTCCTATCACTGGGCACCATTGAAAAAAAGTCTCTCTGTCACCTTTCCTGCCCCCAGTAAGTTTTATTACACACTGATAAGATTGAGCCTTTTGCAGCAGGACAATCCAGCCTCTCTCAGTCCTTGTATGCCAGATGCTCTAGGCCGTTAATCACCTTTGTGGCCTATCACTCGACTCAATGCAGTATTTCCCTGTCTCTCTTGCACTGGTGAGCTCCAGCACTGGATCCAGCACTCACTTGTGTCTCCCAGTGATGAGCAGAGGGGAAGAATCACTTCCCCCAACCTCCTGGCAATGTTCTGCTTGGTGCAGACCAACAAGGTTGTGGCTGCCTTTTCTACAAATGTATTGTGGCAAATGGTGTTTGCATACGCTTCTGTTGGAAACAGAATTGTGAAATTGAAAATGCTCCCGAATTTCCGATTTTCTGAATCACACAAAACGGTGACATCAGTGAAAAATTTTCAATGATGTAGAAATGCAAAAATGTGCCCTATAGTTTTCTAGGAATCTGATAAGGTAGCTGCAAACACATTAAGAATCTAAACGATCCTGCTACATCTGTGTTTGGTATCAGGGTTGAAAGCTCCAGACATGTGAAGACAACTAGGCATAAGAGTAAGCTAGCAGCTCCATGGTTGTATGTGGTGCTTGTCAAGTAGCAGGAGTTAAATAAAAATTGCAGATTGCCAGAAATGCAAGAAAGGGCTGATTGAAATTTTAACAGATTTACAACATGAAATGAGTTTTTAAAAGCAAAGGTTATAACTAAAGACTTTTCAAAGTTTCATGACCAAATATTGCTTTGGTTTGTCATTTTGGTGTCCTTTACACAGTACTCCTCTTGCTTGTTTTAGTGATTGTTTTAGCAATCTTTGTGTTTTCAGAGTGTGCTACATCACAATCATATGTGAGTGGTAATATAATTCTCTCAGTTTTCTCCAGGGAATGGAGTGCTGTTTCATACCAAGATAGAATATGCAAGGGCAGTACTTCAGCTAACTTCCTTTGGGTGTAATACAATATTATGCTAGAGGGCAACTCTTCATTCAACTGTGTAAGAAATGAATCACTGCAATGACCACTTTCTACAATTTCATTGTCACAGTTTCTCCTGCATATTAATGAGCTTTCTATCACTGAAGAAGCTAATGTAGATTTTCTCATTTGTGGTGTAGTTGTTGTAGTTGTGACTGAAAGCACCACTCACAGCTAGCATGAAACTGTCAAAATAGCAGGCAAAATGTCAACTGATAAATAATTTCTAAAAGAAGTGTAGCTGCTGCCAGAATTTACAACCTTGATCCCGCAGTTGTAAGATTAGTGCCTAGCAGATTTGAACTGTAAGAGCTATAGCCTCCTTACCTAGCCAGCCATTTATCCTCACACTCATGTAGCAAATTTGCTTTTATATAGTAACTACATGTATACGTGCAACTTCTCTTTACTCTAAATATGATTTCTTAGTTAATACAGAAGAGGAGTACCTTTTGTGCAGATGAAGCTGAGTTTAGCTCTTTATTGGGTGGAAACAGCAGTGATAATGATTGGTCCTAGAGAAGTTATTGTCTGTAGAGCCTGGAAAGAAATATTACATTACCATATATTAAATAATATTATAACTCATTTAAACTACAAACATGTGATATAATAATTTATATTGTGCTATAGTTAACTTCCTTTATGAATGGGATAATAATGACTTTTGCTTCCATACCTAGCAGAACGGTAAAGAATAATTCTAAATTATACCAAAATCCTGAAGATGACATGGATTTGATTTTCTTTTGTTTGAGAGATCCGTTCTCTACCGCTTTAAACAATAGACCAAAAAACCTTATTATGCAAAATTAAGCAAAATACTTTGCAGTTGGCAAACATAACAAGAAGTTGTTACTGTGTAAGATGTATAATGTATAAGATGGTTTTCTGAGTCAAACCTGAGGTGGTGTTTTTGTTTTTTTTTCTCATTTGGAGGTTTGGTGGTGGTTTTGGTTTGGTTGGGTTTTTTTGTGGTTTAGTTGTGGTTTAGTTTTCGGGGTTCTTTTTAACATCTCTTAACTACTTCATGTTTAAACTAATATTAATAGGTCACTTAGGTGGCTTAATAGTAAAGTTTTAAATTTATGTCTCTGTCTCATAAAAAAAAAAATCTAGCTGTAACCTGACAGCAAAATTCAAGTCTTCGTATGTGGAGTCCTGTTTTAAGTGCTTTTGAACAAATGACAATACCTCTTCTTTTACCCAGCTATATCACTGATTTTCACTTGCTTTTTACAATACTAATGTCAAGTTGCAAATTTCCATAGCACTGGTTTTTTGTTCTTGATTATCATTTTTCCTGTCTCATTGATTGCATTGAAAGTTCAGGCATATACAACATAATTCTAGGCTTGACTGAAAGGCGTATCAAAATCTGACCTCCTGGAACCTACACTAACAAAAGTGTAAATATCACCACCTCACATTTGAATGGTGCTTCAACTGTTAAATAGGAGATTTGTAACAACGATGTAACAGAATTTTGCATGGATTTTATTGTTTAGTATTGAATTCAGCAGAAAGAAGCAGATCAGGTTCTTGTGTATTCAAATAACATCAAAACATCAGTTTAATGGTACTTATCAGGCATGGCATGTAAATGAGTTAGTATCACCTGCTTTAATTGTTATGAATATGTGCTTCTGGGATGCTTACCTTTCATCAGAATATTTTCGATTTGACAGATCTACCTTAACAGCATGATACAATGAAGACAAAATATCTTTAGAACCTAGTGAATACTGACTTCATCTATAATCTGGAAAATAAATTGCTCCATGGAAAGAAACTGTGGTTTTGAAATATTTCTTCAGCTATATTGCTAGTAACATAGAAAATTGCTTATAGCACTTTCACCATAAGCTGTTGTAACACAAGATACTATAGAGTTGAAGAAGCAGTTTAGAACTGCTTAGACCAATCAGTCACATATATAAGATTTATTACTTCTCATACTTTTCCAACATATGTTTTTGTAGAAATTCAGCTATTTTTCCCTATATTAAAGCCTGAAGGGAGCCAAAGGACAGGCTGAATTTAGAAAGGAAAACAGCCACATAAAAGTAGTGGTAGCCCTGTGTTAGCTCTCGGGTTTTATTTTAGGAAATGCCATACAAAACTTGATCTGCAGATGCAGAGCAACCTCGCAAATAATATCCTCCTGTGAAGGTAATGCTTATAAAAACTTCAATATTGATTGAACTGTAGGATGAAATTCCAAGAGAAATGCTGTACTACCACAGTATAGCTGTCTCCATTAGCACAGTTGGCATCACCACTGCATGCATGAAAAGGTAATTTAAGCCTTACAGACCTCAAGTAATTTTCCTGGTTCCTTTAGCTTCTCAGAATCCTGAGGTCTGTAGCTTCAACTTGGTGTCGGTGTGGAATGTTAGTGTCGGAATCTGGAGTACTTCACTGACAGGAATATGATTTTGATTGGTTTTTGTTTTGTTTGGGGTTTTGGTTTGGTTTTTTTTTTTTTTTTGGTCTCTTTTATTCTTGATTCACCTGTAGTTATTTATAGTGTTTCTAACAAACTCTTACACCACTCTCACTGCAGCTCCACACTATATTTCAATGTACTCTGTAAAGCCATGGTCTATTTTACCTATGTTAGATATTTGTTCTTTTTTGACCCCTGAAACTTGATTCTGCCCAGGTCTGACTTTAACTGACCATGGGCAAGTTGTTCACAGCAATGAGTTCTCCAGTGTCAAGCCTGTGTCACATCCCTCATCATACCCACACCTGTAGGCTTCTTCACAGTATCCTGTGTCTCCATTTCTCAAGGTCTTTGTTATCATTCAAGCGCCAGGCTTGTATTTGTCTATACCTCATCACTTTAGTGGCAACTAGCTCATTCTGCACATAATAGCCTCTTGTTACTACTGTGGATATAAAGCTGTGATTGTACTAGTAGTGGCAATAGTGTATTTATGGGCTACCAAACTACAGATACAGCAGAAACTTAATGAGTTGTGTTTTCATTCACTTAAAATGTGATGCTAAAAGTTAGTGAGGAGAAATAACTGACATTCCCTTAGCTTCTGAATCCTTTGGCATGAATTTCTGGGGATGGAGAAACTTGTTAGAGATTCTTCATGTTCTTTGGTAAACTGAAGTCTAAGAAAAAACTGAATGTAAACTAACACATCAATGGTAGAAATATGTTCTATTCTTACAAGGCATATAAGAAATAATAAGGATAACAATTTATTAGTATTATAATTAATATACATTATTATAATATTTTATTGAAAAAATGAATCTGGAGTACTATTCTTTATAAATGGATACAATTTGATATTTATTAATTTTCTTCTCAGATTGCTATTTCTTCTGTTAAGGAATAGCAAATGTATGGTCTTTGATTCTTAGAAAAAGGAAAAGTTGGTGATGTTTATTTTGAGAATATCCAAACCATAACTTACACTATGGAAAAAACCAGCTGTGGAACAGAGATGATCAAGCAGAATACAAGGAATTTTTTTTTTTTTTTCCAGAGTTGGATGAGTACACTGTTGCACATAGAGCAGTTCTTCCCTAAAACCAGAGAGTACAGTGAGCAAAGATATTTTAGCCATTTCACCAGCTCTCCCCACTAACACTTCTATTCAAGCTCTATGACAAAATATTCGAACAAATCAGAACATCTCAAGACTGGGAATTTTTTAAGACCATAGAAGGCTGTATTGTAGCGCCACCTGGTGCCTCTAGCACAAGGATATTGCAAAATAGATTTCCCCAAAAGTAGTTTTTAAATTACTTATTTATTTGTAATAATTACATACTGTTTGCAAGTTGTGGATTTTGGATTTTGGTCAGGGTTTTTTTTGTTGTTTTTGGTGGTGGTTTGGGTGTTTTTATGTTTGGGTTTTTTTGGGGGGGGGTGTGGGTTTTTGGGGGAGGTTGGGTTTTTTTTGTTTTTTTGGTTTTTTTTAGTAGGGAGCCACATTCCTGTGTTTATTAATTCATTATCTTGAATAGCATGGTAGCACTTCTAAAGCCATCTTCATCACTTGAGTAACTGTTGTATTTTTGATGCTACTTTTGGGGCTTATGTATATAAAGATTGTGGTTCCCTAACAAAGATAGTATAGGTGACTTTTATAAAAAAAAAAAAAAAAGTTGGTATTGCAGCAATGGTTTGGTTTGAGTTTTGTTTGTTTGCTGTGGAGTTTGTTTATTTTTTTGTTTGGTTTGGGGTTTTTTGTTTTTGTTTTTTTTTAAATTGTGGAATATTAGCAACTCAAACTTTCCACTTACTCGGCAACTTGAGCCATTTCCTTATCTCACTGATATATTTCTGGTACTAAAGACCTGCTTTGATGTTGAGGCAACCAAGCTTCAGTGAAGCCATAAGGTAGGAAGAGCTACAGTGAAGATGGGCAGAGAATGGAAAAAATGTCTAAGCATTTTTCATTCTGCTCTTCAGGTGAACAGTTTTCCTTCAATATATCTGTCCAGCAGCTCATAAGGAACTATTCCAAAGTCATGAATAGGCAGCTAAAGAAGAGACAATATTTAGAGAAATTTAAAAAAAACCACATCTCCTTCCTTTTTTCACTGTTACCTATTGAGTCCTGTAGGTCTAAAGTCTTTATGGACATGATTTTCCAGCTCTTTCAACTCACAAATTATGAACTTTCTGTTCAGGCCATTCTTAATGAGTAGAATTACAATATATTGAATTTTGATGAATATACTGAATTAATTTTTCTATCTGTTGACTTTTTGTTTGTCTAAAGATATTCTATACAATGACAAATTTATTTTAGGTAATATTCTACTAAAAAGAAAGTGCAAATTTGAAGATTGAAGTTATCTGATTAATTAGGTATTGCCCCTAATTGCAATTCATCTTGAGCTAATATATGAATGATAATCACATTGTGAGAACTGTCAAACTCTGAAAAGAGGAGAATGTAGCACATAAAGTGTTAATTGAAAATAAGTGAGGTAGTATAACTAATCAGTTAAAGCCGTAGAGTAGCTACTTCTGGAGTTAGTTGACAGAGTTTGAACCTCTAACTTAGTTGTAGTCTAGAATTAGATATCTGAGTATAAGTAGTGAATTATCCTCTTTATCTCATTGACTTCCATGATGTCCAACACATGATGTCCACATCTGAAAACAATTATTTTTTTTCTTAAATATTTTATATGCAGGAATATCATAGAGTCAACTTTGAAATAATAAAATGGAAATAACGTTACATTCCTATTCAGATGTATATTAAGAAACTACATTTAACTGTTAAGCTGAGGTTTGGTTTTCGTTGGATTTTATATGTGTGTGTGTGTGTGAGCAAGGGCGAAAGGGTCCTGGTTCCATAGACAAAGTTGAAGTACTGTCTTCCTTGATAGCTAAACATTAAATAGAGCAGGTGTTCCACAGTTGTGAATGGAGATTGCTTCGGTTGAGGCAGATTTCTGAAATGAACAAATCTTTCATAAGACTAGTACTTGTTGTAAAGTAATATATTGGTAGTGGTTGTTTTTACCACACAAAAAAGTACTATCTGTATTTGGTGCAACTTCTAAAACTTTTAGTGTTTTCCCACTTTGTGCTTAATCTTGAAAGTGATTTAGTGTATTTTCTTCAAAATCTTCTAAAAGTTATTACATAGTCCAGTGAGCACAGTAAAGAGGAGAAAAAAAAAAAAAAGAAAAAAAAAAGGAGATTAATTTTAAATCATATACTGTGTTGATGAACTACTATCCATAGTTCATGGGTTATTATTAAGTTTCATTCTGATAAGAAGCTTGAGCTGAAATGGAATAGTAGTATTAAGTTTCAGATGACCACTTGTAGCAGTGAAATGCAGTTTCCCAAGACTAAGCTATTGTGAAAAAGTCCACATATATATGAAGTGATATATCTTCATAACGAAATTAATGTGCTTTCTTCTTTTCAACAGGTTGGAAATGTTGTTCAGTTTCAATGTAAAAAAGGACACCTTCTCCATGGCTCAACAACACGAACTTGCCTTCCTGATCTTACATGGAGTGGAATCCAGCCAGAATGTATACGTAAGTAAATGACAGATTTTTGATCTATCAATTTTTTTTTAATCTAGGCTATTTAGTTACAGTAACATTTTTATAAAGTTAATTTATATATTTTTATTAACTTAAGGTTAATACACATTTGCATTACTAGTTTACAGCTGTTAAAATTTTTATTTTGGGAGTGATTATTTTCTACAATAGCCTATAGAATTTAAAAACACAACAAAACACAAAACCCCCACCAAACAACGAGGATAACAGAAAGCTCTTCATCCAGAGAGATGCTGAAAATAGTAAGTTTATACCTAACAAGGTACAAGCTTTCCAATTAAGAAAGAGTTGGGAGGAGGTGGTGAGAACTGGACATGCAGGAAAGAGCTGCAAAACCCTAACTTGCAATGGAGTGGATAGCTACAATCAGTTCTAGTAAGGAGTTTGAGCTGTTTCCCAACTAAAGAGTCAAGGTATTTTAAGAAGGAGGAAAAAAATGGTTTGCAATTGGAATTTTTTGAATCAGAAATGGAGAGAATCTTCTTACTTGGGTACAGGAAATAGCATTTAATTTCTTAGATCTTTTACACTTTGGTAAATAGTGCTAATTTACTGAAGGTATAACATCATGGTTAATTTTTCTAGTTTTTCCACTAGCTATCTGTATTTTGCTGGAAATAGTCTCACTTTACAATGTCTGACCTTATAGAATCACTTTAGTGAGCATATCCACAGAAGAAAACAGCAATAGTGTTCCATTTAGTGTTAGCATTCCCCCTAAGCAAACAGTGAATCAGTAAATCAGTGTGTTGAAAGATGAGTTCTGCTCTTGAAGGTATGCTCATTTTGAGATAACACAAGACTCTCAGATTCTGGTGGTTGTTAAAGATATAAGATACTTTGCATGAGGTTGGGAATGGTAATTAATTTTTCTGCCTGATATTTAAAACTTGCCTCATCTACAATTTCTCCTTGACCTTTTGTAGTGTTTTCCAAATGACCCATTTATTTACTATTATTCAGTGATACACAGATATCATAAGTCATGTAAGTCACAAGCCACGATTGCTTTTATGTGTGGTAAGATTTGTGCTGTTTGTGTTTACAGATGCCAACAATTAATTTGGGTGGTACATGGGCATTTAGGTTGGTTCTTGCTCAGGTGAAATTGAAAGGTCCATTTTCATGAGTGTATTTAGAGACTTAGAACAGTAATTTATAAACTATGTATTCATTATTAATGTAAATTAAAAATACGTTAATCTGTTGTATTTATTGATGCTTTTTTATTCATTAGTTAACTGTCAGAATGGATATAGATTATTTTTTCAGAAATATCTTCAACATTTTGAATTAAGAATATTTTATCTTTTCTTTGTAGCTCATAGCTGTAAACAACCAGAAACGCCAACTCATGCTAATGTTGCAGGAATGGATCTTCCCTCACTTGGCTATACATTGATTTACACTTGTCAGCCAGGCTTCTTCCTGGCAGGAGGATCAGAGCATAGAGCCTGTAGGTCTGATGGCACATGGACTGGGAAAGTTCCAGTTTGTGAAGGTAAACTCTTCTGTTTTCCACTGCATCTCTCATCTATCATATTTCAGTGATTTTCTTTACCAATAAGAAAAGTCTAATAAGGCAGAATGACAAGGAAAACTAGGAGGGAGAACATCTAAGAGGATAACTCTGATCCTTTGTCATTTGTGTTTAATGGGACACATACTTTCATGTACTTGTCTTTCATTTGCATGCTCAGAGATGTCAATTCCAAATACAATTCTGGAGGGCAAATACTGAGGTTAATACCGGCTTTTATACTTCTGACTGAGTCTCAGTATGCTCAGTGGAGTAAGAATCTCAATATTTTTGCACATATATACTAAACGTACATGAAGATAATTTTATTTACAGAGATTGTGTGAGCTGCAAGAGACCTAAGACAATGGCAATACTACTATGATATAGTTGCCATCACAGAAACATGGTAGAATGACTCACAACTGGAGTGCTGCAATAGGTGGCTAAAAACACTTCAGAATGGATAGGCAAGGAAGGAGAGGTGGTGGGCCCTGTATGTTAGGGAGCATTTTGACTACCTCGAGCTTGGAATGGTGATGATAGGGGTGAGTGTTTTGGGTAAGAATCAAGGGGAGGGCCAACAAGGAAGATATCGTGGAGGAAATCTGTAGTGGGCCACCCAACAAAGGTGAAGGGGCAGATGAAATATTCTGTAAGCAGCTGTGAGAAGTCTCACAATCGCTAGGCCTTGTTCTTGTGGGGGACCTCAAGTGACCAGATGTCTGCTGGAAATAC
>VWZZ01004392.1:16283-31903 GCA_013399095.1 Psophia crepitans
TGGAAGGGGGACGGTTGGACTAGATGATCCTGGAGGTCTCTTCCAACCTTGATGATTCTATGACAGATTTTTCAGAATGAGGCAAATAAGGTATTTCCAAGCAGCATTTGCAATGTTTAATTTACTTGTAATCTTCCCAACAATACCAGGAAGACAAAAAGTGTATAAATAAGGAAATGAGGGAAGTTCTGGGAAATAAGTGATCACCATACACCACATCTATCTACAGATAATCCAGAACCTTCTCAAGCCTCCAAACATAGCCAGAAGCACCAACTCCTTGCCCATTTCTTTGTGGCCAGCAACATGTACACCAGCACAACCGTGCTGCCAAGAGAGCACTTTGTAAAACGCAAGGGACAAGACATCAGGCAAGCTTAGCTCGATTGAGCTTGGGTTTTTTGATTTCCCTCTACTATTACAGCACCCAATTCTGCAGTCACAGGATTTACTGGGGGATGGCACACATCTCCCTGTGATCAATGGCACAATGCCTGCAGCATAAATTGCACCTTGGCTATGTTTACGCTCCGCTCTTCGTAACAGTTGTTCGCCGTGGTTTGGATCAGTCGGAGGCAGCCTGCAGCTGATGCTAAATTCTGGAGTGCATTAATAGCTATTACTTGTCCCCAGAGGGCAGGCGCCAGCAGGATTACGATATTAAAACTTCTCCCGGCAGATTGGATCTTACCGCTTCTGCTGCACGTCGAAGAGGGTGATGGAGTCTGCATCCCTCAGTAACAGGTTCCCTGTGCCAGCGTAGAAAATCTCATCACAGTTCGGCACCTGCACCTTCTTCGTGATCTCATTCTTCAGGTTTTTGATTAGGATCTGCCATTGGATGAGAGGAAATGTAACAGCAGAGGACAGTTAGGGAGACTCTACAAGAAAATGAGGGTTGTTTTAACTCTGCATTTTTGTATAGCTGAACCTCGGTGACAAGAGGCCAAAATAAAGAGCTGCACCCTTTCTCAAAGCAGGATGACTTCATCCTGCTAGGAAACCCCACCACGAGCTTGGCAGGGTGCAGATCGCGTGCATCCTTTCTTTTGAGCCCCACTGCTGTCATTACTAGCTGGCTGATACAATTTGCAAACCTTCTCTACAACGAATGTATGAACAAAGTAAGTATTAAGGAAAACTAAGAGAGAACACAGGGCACAGAGAAAAACGAAACGAGGAAGCTGAGAGGGGAGAATGGCAAGTGGAGAAGGGAAAGGTAGGAAGAGTAACAGAACAGGCATGAAATAAACCCGAATTTACTAAGCCAAAAACCACCCTGGATTAAAAAGAGAAAAGAAAAAAATACAAAATCCTGCATGGGGGAAAGACTTTTCTTCCCCTTCACATGAAGTAAAGTCAAGCAGGGAAAACTTTCCGTGACTGACTGTCCCCCTTCTTTCTCCTGCTGCACTCCGCAAGCGAGAACAAAGAGCTTTATTAGAAATCTAACCTGTATTTTCACCATTTCCCCGTTACTTTCACGCTACGAAAGCGACCTGGGTGGCTTCACAGCCCCATTCCGGTCAGCTTTCATTCCTGAACTCACCTGTTGTAGCAGCTTCCAGCAACTGAGCTAAGATTTACTGTCAAACAATTTAATATTTCACCTCATTATATTTTCACTGTATAGTTCTTCATGTACGTCTGCAGCCCACTGACAACGCTTTGCCAGTGCACTTAGATCTCCAATAATTCTGTTAACCCAATCTCCCCGCTCTCCATCTGCACGCCTCCAAATGACAACATCCCCCCGCTAAAAAGATGACCCTATTAAGCTTGTCCCCTTACCGAATGCATGCGATCCAGGACTGCAAAGCGGTTACGAGCTACCCACACAGCTGTTAGCCCGGAGGAACGCTTCCCTTCGGGGGCTAGGGAGAGAAAACGCAGGCAGTGAATAAAACCTCTGGCAGGCTTTTACAGCAACACATTACTCAGTCTTGTTTGATCCCATCTTGGCTGGTGTAGACGCTTCCTACAAATTCATGTTTAACCTGAGGCTATTCACAAGACTCATTTCCTCCCCCCGCCCCCGCCCGCCGATGTCCTTTCGGATCCCGGCGTGGCCAGCGCCAGCCCTTCCCTCCAGCCAAGGCACAAGACAAGTGGTTGGCTGTATCGCCAACGCCACTGCTTGGCGCTGAAACGGGCCATCCCGGGCGACAGCACCGTCTGTCAAGCTAACGAGCAAAGCCTTGCTGGCCAAACGAACCGAGCAGCGAGGGTCCCGGCTCCAATGTAAGCCCCCCTGCTTTATCTCCCCCCCCCCCCGGCTGCAAACTAATATAACGAGCTGGAGGAGAAAGGCTGCGCTCTCCCCAGCACGCAGCTGTTCTCCCAGTTTGAAAACGCTAATACAAACACGGCACTCCGCACGTCAGACAGCACAGAGAGAACGGGGCCGCAGGATGCGCTTCAGATGCGGAGAAGGCTTTGTGCGGCAGCGGAAGGGAACAGAGAGGCGAAGCTGCTGTTATGGTTAAAGACAAACTTTCTTTAGTTCGCAGCCGCTTTTCTCACCGGTCCTGCTGCTCAACATGAGTGTTTTTGGAGACTCGCAGACCAGAGCGAGTGCTATTTCACTGAGAGCAGTTAGGAAAGCTTTGCTTCCCTTGTAGGTCGGGTAAAGAAGCTGAAGGATGCGTGGATGACAACTCCAAGGCACACATTAAATATCAACATTATATTCCTGGGACTCTGGGTTCCACATATAGCAGCTTGTTGGAGAAGGTACTGATCAACCAGCAGAATTTTATGCTGCTCTTGAAAAATGCATTAAAGGTGCACGGTTTTCATGAAGCCTACACATTTCTTCCTCTAGAATAATCCCTTTCCTCACTTAAAGGGTCACAAGCTGAGCATCCCCAGACAAGTCAGCTTTGAACATCCCAGGCTAAGTATTTGAAATATATTCAGTAACATATAACATATAAAAAGCTCCCTTCCTCTTTTTCTCTCCAAATACACCTGCTGGCTGTACTCAGCAAAGAAATCTTCCCTTCATTAGACCCACAGAAGCCAATAAATCTATAAACAAATGAGCTGGATTCCAGTCTAACTCATTCATCACTCCCACTCATTTCAAAATCTTTACTGCCGTGACGACAGAGGCAGGAGGAACCAGCTGGAGTTTCAGATCCCAAATGGAATTCAGAGTTAGGAGAAAGAATTATATTTTTTTTCCTCCTAAATCACGTTTTGACTTGTAAATTGCACAAAACTGATCCGGAATTTGCCGAGAGGAAGAATGACTACTGGCACCCTGGCAGCGTCACTTTTACAGCCACTTTTCAGAGTATAAAACCTCTTAGAACAAAACATATCTGGTTAAAATCCATCGCTCTTGACAAGCCAGGAAGGCTGCCTGCTGCGTCGAAAGGGAACACAGAAAGTTCCTAATAACAAAATTATAAAATATATATTTGTAGCAGTAAAAGTTTGGGATGAACATGAATTTTTCAAGTCAATGTAGGGTGATATAGTGAGCAGGAAACCTGCCAAATGATGCGTGCTGCAGGGGCATTGGGAAACATGGAGAAAGAGGCCAACAAGAGAGGCTTAGAAACATGAAGCTTTTTTTTTTTGAATATATAACACACACACACCGTTGGAGAGTGGAGGAGAGGACAGTAAT
Source organism: Psophia crepitans (assembly GCA_013399095.1). NCBI lineage: Eukaryota > Metazoa > Chordata > Aves > Gruiformes > Psophiidae > Psophia > Psophia crepitans. The sequence goes on from VWZZ01004392.1 coordinate 19,921, forward strand.
AAACACTCACAAGGATTAATGTGAGATAAGAAAAGCCTACCATCCGGATTCTGGGAGTCTGCATCCTTGGGAATGGTGTACAGGTCGTAAGTGCTGTTCTCTAAGTTGCTGGCTCTCTGCAGAAAGGGAGGGGAAAAAACCCATTTGGAGGTGGGATTTCACAGAACCAACATTCGCAGCCCCGTGGAAAGTTCTTGAGCACTTTAGGCAGCGAAGCTGACTCACCGTGCAGAGAAGGACGGCGTTCTCAGCTGGGTTGTACGACATGTTGAACACAGGGAACTTGGAGCCGCTAAAGAAGAATCATGAGGAAAAATCAAAGTTAGAGCTGACCAAGATTATTTCTGCCAAAGCCACGTTCTGGTAAAAGCTCTTCATTTTCTGAAAAATGAAGAGTACCTGAAAAAGTGCAGTTTTGATGGATTTACTGAATCAAAACCACTTGGAGACACTGTAAGAACATCAGTGTTTCATAAATGAAAGAGCTGGCATTTCGGTTTGAAACTTAAAAGAAATTATATCTACGTGGAGATAAAAAATGTCCTAAAAAACTTCTTGTAGGCTTTCTAAGTTCATCTGACAGAACTGTCAGTGGAAACTAAGGAACCTGAATACACCACCATGACCCATGCGTAAGCGATACACTGAGATAGGATTCGGGACACCGGCAGCAGCTCTTTCAGCAGGATGAGGAGCCGGCTCCTACCTTCGCAGCTGCATGACAGCGACGTCTTTTGAACTGTTGAAATCAAGTTGGCGGAGGAAACGGTCCTTCACGTAATACAGCATGTTCCCGTGCACAGCGTAAGCAGGCCGCTCGCGCTCCAGTTTGAACACGATCATGCCACCGTCATGGCCTGAGAAAAGGCAGGTGAGAATTCAAACACGTGAATTAAATCCTTGGGACTTCTCGTTGTCAAGGTGACACAACCAAGCCCATCAAACCCAGAAAGAGCCAACAAAAACCATAACTGATGATGCCAGCCACAGCTGCCACCACTCAGCCTGACCAAATTAAGTGATTAATGATGATTCCACGTCTTTCCTCACTAAGGGCCATGTCCTCACCGCCCTTTCGGTCTTCTAATAAACCCGACACTCTTCCAGAAACAGTTTGCCTCACTATAACACGTTGCTTCAAGCGTTACTGGTCCTGCATGGGTTCCCCTAGGATCTGTCCCATCCCTTCTTCGCCTTAGAGCATTCCACTAGTTAGTGCAGAGGCTACCTTGTTCTAGCTTTGAACTGCGGCCAATACAATGAGATTGTGTTCCGCTCACAGCTCTCACACACTGCAGGAAATTCAGTGAGGATCTTTTCCTGCAATGCATTTAATAAAAGCATCCGCAAGTCATCGAATCACAAAGTCACAGAAGCTCCTGAGTTGGAAGGGACCATCGAGTCCAACCCCTGGCCCCACACAGGCCCAGCCCCATCACAGCAGATGGCTGAGAGCGTTGGCCAGACGCTGCCTGAACTCAGCCCAGCTCGGGGCGGTGACCACTGCCCTGGGGAGCCTGTGCCAGGGCCCCACCACCCTCTGGGGGAAGAACCTTCTCCTGATCCCCACCCTGACCCTCCCCTGGGGCAGCTCCAGGCCGTTCCCTGGGGTTCTGTCGCTGGGCCCCAGAGGGAGGAGATCAGCGCCTGCCCCTTGGCTCCCCCTCGGGAGGAAGCTGGAGGCCCCATGAGCTCTGCCCTCAGCCTCCTCTTCTCCAGGCTGAACCAGCCCAGGGCCTTCAGCCTCTCCTCACACGCCTGCCCCTCCAGACCCTTCCCCACCTTTGTTCCCTCCTCTGGACACTCCCCAACAGTTTTATGCCCTTTTTGTGCTGTGGTGCCCAACCCTGCCCCCAGCACTGGAGGTGAGGCCGCCCCAGCGCAGGGCAGAGTGGGACCATCCCGTCCCTGGCCCGGCTGGCCATGCCGGGCTTGGTGCCCCCCAGGACACGGGTGCCCTTCCTGGCAGCCTGGGCACACTCTTGGCTCATGGTCAAAGTCAGTGTGCTCTGCAAAGTGTGCTAAAGAAAAGCAAATTCTACATGGATTTCCTCGATGGAATACATTTTCTCTTCACAGCAACCAGTCAGACACTGAGTAGGAGTTTTGTTTACCTGCAGCAAAGAGATTGAGGTTGGGATGAGCAGCCAATACCCAAAAGCGATCATGATCACGCCGAAAGGTCTGGACACCAGTGCTAAATGTCCAACAGAAGGAGTAAGAAATATAAATAAAACAGAAACATGGGTGTAAACTTCAGTTCCCAAACTGAAGATCCTAAGCTTTGCCACACAGACCATCTCTAGCACTCAGCCTGCTTCCCCTTGCTTTCAGACAATTACAATTGCTCTTAACGTGTCTCAAAGGGACAGAAAATGTGAAAAACATGACTGCTCGCTCACAAATTACCAACACTAGCACTGATGTTTTAAGAACTGCTGGTGTTCAGTTTCTGTAAGAGTAACTGTAGGTCTTTCACAACTGAAAGAACTTTTATAGCAAGATTTGAGTCAGATGCTTGACAAGCACCAACCGTTTAGACATATCCCAGACACGGATGCTCTTGTCTTCCGAATTGCTGAGGATTAGTTCCTGCCGTGGGTGAAAGACAGCGCACGAGACGTTGTTGTAATGACCCCGGCACGTGTCCACCTCCCAGGCCTTCGATTCTAACCAGAAGTGGAAAAGAATGAGGAAAACAACGCTCAAACAGGTGAAACTCTGCAACAGCAGAAGCACAGCAAGCATTTCATTACGCAAATTGCATCAGCCACCAGTTACTACACCCTTCTGTACAGTTTACATTTATAGAATCCCAGACTGGTTTGGGTGGGAAGGGACCTCCCAGCCCACCCAGCCCCACCNGCCTCAGCACCCTCCCAGGGAAGGATTGCTGCCTCACAGCTCAGCTCCAGCTCCCCTCCTGCAGCTTCAGGCCATCCCCCTTGGCCTGGCCCCCCCTGCCCTGCAAACAGCCCCTCTCCAGCTTTCCTGCAGCCCCTGCAGGCACTGGGAGGGGCTCCAAGGGCTCCCCGCAGCCTTCTCTGCTCCAGGCTGGACAAGCCCAGCTCCCTCAGCCTGGCTCCAGAGCAGAGGGGCTCCAGCCCTCGCAGCATCTCCGGGGCTTCCTCTGGACTCGCTCCAGCAGCTCCATGTCCCCCTTGTCCTGGGGCCCCCCAAGCTGGACGCAGCACTGCAGGGGGGTCTCAGCAGAGCAGGGCAGAGGGGCAGAATCCCCTCCCTGGCCCTGCTGCCCACACTGGGTTTGGTGCTGCCCAGGACATGGGTGGCAATGATCTCTCTCTAACCACTAGCACAGCTCACGTAAGAGAAACAGGTAAGACAGCCTACTAAAGAGGTGCTAAGAATTATATGTTGTTTTGCTGGACTGACCGAAGCACAACCATTCCTGACAGAGGGCTTCTGGCTCTTGGATCATCTCCCTGTCTTATTCCATTGGCACATACTCAAAAAACTTCAGAGTAAAGTTCTTCTACTCCTACAAGCTTGTCCTCAGCAGCAAGTGCAAATCAAAAGAAGCCAGAAGCATCTGCCGGAGAGCTGAGCTCTCCTGAAATTGCAGAAGCCAACGCTGCTTGGGATTATTTACCACAGACGTGTTTGCAAAGTGTGTACTGCCTGCAGGTTCAGCCCACAGATGTTCAAATCCAAATTTCAACTCTCAACCCCCTTCGCCCTGTCAGTTCCCTCCCTCCCTCCCTCCGGAGAATCCTCTTACCGTTCATCCGCCAGATCTTCACTTGCCGGTCGTCAGCTCCCGACACAATAAGTGGCATCGTGGGGTGGAAAGCGGCCCAGTTCACCCCACGATCGTGGCCCTGCAGGCAAAGAGAAAACAGTCACCCGCAGCAACGTGCTGCCTGAATGGAACGAGCAAAGGAAGGGTGAAGCAACAAAGGCTGCAGACGGGCCTGCCAACACACAGCTCGCGCTATTTTTATACCCCGCGCTGCTCGTACTGAACGCTTACAGACAGTAAGATTACAGATGCCCGCAGTAATAAAGGTTGCGGGCACCCTTCTTCACCAGCAGAGCAACGCTGAAGCTCGGCAGCAGAGCAGCACCGCTGCTGAGCTTTAACGAGCCGCTACAGAAGGCTGTCTCTGCCATCATCTCCTGTTGCTTCCAGTGACACAAGGTAGTAACATCTGCTATTTAACCGAGCTTTTGGCTGTACACAGAAAACCGTATCTGGTTACAGCGCAGACACGTCCAGAATTCAGACTTTAAACTCTGAAAAAGTAACGTCTTAATCTACAAGAGCGTATAACTGAGTCAGGTGTTTCAACTCTTCCTTCCTCTGCTATTTCTCTGGGCTTTTAGAGGATCACTCGTGTCACAGAGATTTCATGAAATAACTCGGAAAAGGCTGTACTGCGCACACACGTTGGCACCGTACCTCCAGAACGTGCTTCACAACCGCATCTGTGGTCCCAAACAAATCCACCCCTGTTATTCCCCTGACATCCGATTCCACAGCGCCGGGGGACAGGTTCTTCTTCCTTAGGCCTTGTGGGACAAAGAGGAAGGAGGAGCAGGGGTGGAGGAAGCAAAAAATATATTATCAAGGCAACGATTCTAGTTTAAGAAGTTGAGTGCTCTCCCGCGCTGTTTACACACATCTTCAGGTGGAAACCAGGTGAGAAAGAGGGCGAGAAAGATCCAGGACTCCCTCCCACTTCCTCCAAAAGCACAAGCTCAGACTACATGGACCAAAAGGCAAGCCTGCAACGCAGCGAGTCGTCCGAAGGATGGCCTCAGCTCACTGGGACGCAGACAGCGACCTCAGCAAAGAGGGATCGACACATTCCCACTTGTCTGCCTCTCACCCCTTTGCTAAGCTGAGCTTGCGCCATTCCAGGGACTTTCACCCATCCCACTCTGTTGTTCTCTTGGTTATGGATCAGAACAATCTGCCGGCACACAGAGTATTTTCAGGAGCTAAAGCTACATGAAATAAAGTCTGTTCCCGCTTCTGAAGAAAGCTAAGTCATCCTAATTCACACAGAGCTGTACCTCCTACCCTTCGCCAAAAGCCAGTGGAACAGAGCAGGGGAAGTGAGAATGGAAAAAAGCCTCTCCTCCAACAGTGCCCGGGGAGAAGACAACAAAATACAACACACTTAAAACCTAGAAAAGACACTTTTCCATTTAAAAATACTTGGCCCAAGGATGCTATCAGGAAATTTATCAAGAAAAGACTGTCTAGGAGAAAAGCAGAATCGCACTGGCACGGATGCCAACAGAGAGGGAAGCCTAAGAAGAAAACAAACAATACCACAGACAAACAATCATGTTCTTGTTGCAGTTGTGACAGCTCAACATCTCAACAACCTCCCTGGCAAAGTTAGTCTCATGAAACCAAGACGTTAAAGCAGTGTCTCACAGCAAAGCACCAACGCTCGGCTCCCTGAGGGGCACACACAGATGGGTCAGGTAATGGTGAAGGACTTGAATGGCTGAGCAGATACTTCCACAAAGCTGGCAGAAAATATCCCAGAAACGAGGAATAAAAAAAAAATACATAATCCAAGAAAAATGAATGAAAAAACACAAGACTTTTGGGAGAGAAAATACTTGAGCCTTTGACAAGCCAGTGAAACAGGACTGGGCCACAAGTGGGAAATTTCTGGCGTAACTGCACAAACCAAGAGGAACGGCAGGACACTCACAGAACACACCGGCCTCCTGTGTGGCTCTGGGGAGGGAGCAGGGACAGAAAAGGGACTGGGAGCAGAAGGGCAGATATTAGGCATTCTGAGGACAGCTGTTAAAAAAAAAAACCCAACCTGAAAGGTCATCTACATGCGCACGAGCACTCAGGAGAACAGGTATTAAAATAACCGGAGCAACATGCTAACTGTGAAAGACAAGTTGTAAGTTAGGAGAGGAGGAGGAAGACAGACTGTGCTTTGCAAATTGTTTCGCTCAATTTTCTTCTTCAGTGGAAACTAAAGAGGGCCCCCGGGTACAGACTCTCATTGCTGGGCCCAGGTTCCTTCCCATCCCTGGAGTCCACCACCCACATTCAGTGGGGAGCTGGAGAAGCGCAGTGGAGGCTGAAGCTGCTTTTGCCAGCCGTGAACACGCATCCACTGAGGGTGCTCAAGGAGCGGCGGTCTCGGTCCACAGATGTTATGTGGAGACTCTCAGCTCAGGTTCCCCCAGTCCAAGGGCTTCTCAGGTGATCCTCACTTCAACTGGTCATCCAGGCTGATTAAACAGAGCCCTGACAGAACAAGGAAGTTTCCTACCAAGCGTCAGACATCTGCCAGCCACGAGCAAGGTTAGACAGGAGTCGGTGTGTTCTGTTAGAGCACACAGCAAAGCGCTCTGATCAGGGTGGGACCACTAACAGCCTCCTTGGGGGTTAAATACTCATAAAGAGAGAGAAAAGAAGGTTACATTGCAGTTTCTGCAGGTTAACATCGGCATCACGAGCAAGGATTTCGTTCCACAGCACAGGCGAGTAAGACAAGACAAACGTTCATGCGTTTTAACACACAACCAAGCTTATTCTGACTGCCTTCAGAGTCTCTCGGGAGATTAGCACCAAACAGACCCTTTAGCCTTGAGGACACTTGTTTTACGTTGAAGATGCTTTATCGGAAGGTTTCACACCAAGGAGCGCTATCTGTACAGGAATTCAAAACAACAGGGTCGGCTTCACATTCTGGTGCCCAGGCTGGGTCACAATCCTCGTCCCTCACGCTCTCTGCTGTGGCTGACACTTTTGGGAGGGGAATTTTGGAATGTGACCTTTAAACTCATTTCATAGAATGGTTTGGGTGGGAAGNCTCCCAGGGAAGGATTGCTGCCTCCCAGCTCAGCTCCAGCTCCCCTCCTGCAGCTTCAGGCCCTTCCCCTTGGCCTGGCCCCCCCTGCCCTGCAACCAGCCCCTCTCCAGCTTTCCTGCAGCCCCTGCAGGCACTGGGAGGGGCTCCAAGGGCTCCCCGCAGCCTTCTCTGCTCCAGGCTGAACAAGCCCAGCTCCCTCAGCCTGGCTCCAGAGCAGAGGGGCTCCAGCCCTCGCAGCATCTCCGGGGCCTCCTCTGGACTTCCTCCAGCAGCCCCATGTCCCCCTTGTCCTGGGGCCCCCCGAGCTGGAGGCAGCACCGCAGGGGGGTCTCAGCAGAGTGGGGCAAAGGGGCAGAATCCTCTCCCTCACCCTGCTGGTCCCGCTGCTGGGGATGCAGCCCAGACATGGGGGGCTTTAACCGAGGGCATCAAAGAACCAGTGCTCATAATCCCCAAACCTGCTGAAAACAATTCCCCCTGATGTCAGCAGAAGCTGTAGGTTAACAGTGGCACTCAAAGAGAGTTAAAGCTCAACACCAAATGATGCTCTCTAGGACTAACAGACATCAGAGAGACTGGGGAAATAACCTTTCATAGGAGGCTGCTAGAGCCAGAACAGAATCCTGCTAAGGACGTGTCATTTGGGGGACAAATCGGGAAGTGGAATTGCCTTTTGAATCCGTTTCTCATCTCTCTGTAGGCTTTTCCACACACTAGTATTCTCGGAGTGTCGTGTCTGACTGGAGCGACAGCTGAGTCAATAATTCAGCATGTCTCTAAAACCCCTCATCACATACCAGCCGAGGGGAAAAAAAAAAAAGGTCTGTACTATCTCCAAACCAATTTGGCAGCTGGAACGCTGCAGAGAGAGAGGGTTTGCGGGAGAACGCAGCAGCAAAGCTTACTGACAGAATAGCTGTTAAAGTCCCCATGCTGGCAGTACAGAGAGAGGGACAGGTTTTAAATAACCAGGATATCCTGTCCCCAGCCCCCGCTGTTGACACAGCTGGCCGCATCTGAGCGTGTGCTGCAAATAACCCGGCGTGCCCAACCAAAACTGCAATGGCGAGAGCGGCAGGTCAAATAACGTCTGTCTGCTCTGCTGCAACGCCACCAGGACTGTCCCCTCTGCCTCCCCCCAGTCCCTTATCTCCAACTAATATTCGTTTAGGGATCCAGTTCGTTCCATTAAGTCTCTGTGGGGCCTAGGTATAACCCCGGAACAGCTAGGAGATCAGCAAAGTACTTTGGAGTTTTGAGTTGCGGCTCCTGCTCTGATTTTTAGGCCGCGCTTCATGGTATGAAACGGACAAGCAGACTGAAAAACGCTGGAAGGATCCCTGAAAGTATGACGTTCCTGTCGTTACCCACAACCAGGCTACCAAAAAACCTCCCTAAAATGACAAAACAACACCCTACCCTTTTAGCAATACATACAGATGCCTTTTTATCTTTCTCTCAACTGACTTACTGCTGCCTCCAAGAGCTTTTTAAGGGGATAAAGGTGATCCAGAAACTTCTAAAACCCTCCTAGAAGCCTGGCACAGCTGCAAAGCTGAGCGGCTGGCAACACCGCGTCCCTTCCGGCAGCAATCCTCACTGCCTATACTGGCTATAAAATCAGACTGGGAGATTAGGTTGCAGAATTCGCCCCTTTAAAGCTTTTTTTTGGGGGGACACAAAGCTACAGCTCATCTCAACTACTGTTGCAGAAGCCTGGCTTCAAGCAGAAGGGTGGGCTAGATGACGCCCAGAGGTCCCTTCCCACCAACACCCTACGACTGAAGGGAACTGAAGGGAACAGCTCCCCGTCAACAGCGAATTTTTCATCTGCCTGAGGCTCCTGCAGACAAGAGGCTTCTCCTCCCGCCTGCAGATCCAAACCGCTCCTTCCTTCAGCAATTGCAGTTTTGAAGTGGGCTTTGCCACTGGGTACCCCCTTGGTCTGGGCAGCTCACCAGAAATATCCCAAACGCGCACAGTCTGATCCAAGCTGGCCGACACTACCAGGTCCTCAGAGGGGTGAAACTGGGCACACATCACATAGTGGTTGTGTCCTGTCAGCACACTACAACAGAGAGGACAGAAAAGACCATTTAAACTTCAGATATATCAACACACGTTCCAACAAGCGCAGTCTCGGGAGGGCTGGCGAGGAATATCGGATCGCTGAACGCTGCGTGCGAAGAGTCAGTGCGCCTGTTCTCACTGACGGCGTTCAAGGGCCAAATTTCTGCTGTCAGTAACTTCAAAACCTTCGGTACTGACACCTCTTAGTTTGGCCCCAGAAAAATATCAGCCAAAGAACACGTGAATTTGCAAACACAAGTCTGGTGGAATCAGAATAAACGAGCAAAAGAGAAGACTAAGGGGAATATTCATAACCGGTCGTTCTCTGTCAGTTCTATTCCTTCAGCTAAGGGCAGTTTCTGTTTGAAAACAACAAACGAAGACAGCTCGCCCCCAAACCGCGCGGGTGCTTTTTAAAGCACTCGTTGATTTTACCAAACACAAGTTCTGGACTGCCAGTTCCAAACCCGAATGGTCTGGTCATCAGAAGCACTCAAGATCCAGGGATATTCCTAAAAAGACAAAGTATTCGGTGTACAAAGTAAGACACAGCCCAGACATTCCCTCCCCACCTGCTATTTTCCAGCTGCCCCCAGGAATGACCCTTTTTAAATCTTATTTTAGATCTCGCAGGCAGAACACGCGCCTCTTACCCCTCTACAGGAGGCCACCCCACCCGGAGCCAACCCAGCACAAATCCTTTAGCCAAGATTCCCACCCAGGGAAGCAAAAGAAAGATTCCCTTTGCACACACCCAAGGGGGGCAGGTAAGGACGAGAGCAGCTTACGTGGTGGAAGAAGGTAGTGCGAATATAATCCAAGTGCCCGAGCAGAGTGAAGAGGCAACGGCGCAGTTTGTAATTCCAGACCTGCGCGAGACAGAAGCGGGACAACGATGGGACGCGCCACCGCCCGCTAGATCTGTCGTGGGCGTTCTCACCTCTCCAACCACCTACAAACCCCTCTCTTCCGTTTTAAAACGCGCATCTAACACAAGCTACAAGGCTTCGGCTCGCTGCAGCTAACTCTAACACCCCTGAAACAAGAGAATCGCAATTCCCAAACGCTATTTCCCTCCCACGTGCGCCCCTTCTTGTCTTTTATCCAGTTTCTTTGCACGTTCCCTCCCGTGGATGATGTCGTCTTTTAAAGAACAAGGGCGAAAAGGGTAACACGTTACCTTTATTTTGTAATCGTCCCCTCCAGACACAAACAGAGGTTGCTGCTTGTGGAAATCAATGCCCCGAACTGGTCCTACAAACAGGAAGAGCAGGTTGGACACAGTGAGACCGCTGGAGCGTTCCCTCGTACCACTTAAAGACTACAACTCCACTCCTCCCCGCGCCTGTTGCTCCTGATAAATAAAGAGCTTCAAAGCAACAGTAAAAAAAAATCCCGTAACAGCCCGTGATCCCATTCCCAAACCCACTCCTTACCCTCAGATGCCCGCAGCAAAACACCCAGGCCCTTCAGATCTGTTTTTACGGGTTCGTTTCCACAGCAGAAACAAACCCGCTGCCCCATTTTACCCGCTTGTAAGCGACGCTGCATCTAACAAGCGGCCCGCAAAGGACCCCAAGCTAAACCAGAGAGGATGGGAAGTCGAAGAGGCAGAAGAATCAGCAGCACCTCAGCAGAGCCGCCCTCCCTCCTCCGGCACCCCGCTCACACCCCCGGCGGGTCCCAGCGCCTCCCCCGCAGCGCACTGACCGTCGTGCTCATCGAATTTGTCGATGAGGGTGCACATCCGATAATCCCACAGCTGGATGACGCCATTGTGCAAGCTGGTGAGGATCCACGGCCTCTTGGGGTGAAAGCTGAGCCCTGCCGAGGCACACGCAGACGTGACACAGGGGCCTCCGCGCACCCGGGGCCTGGGGCGGCCCGGGGGGGGGCGGGAGCCGCTCCCCAGGGAGCCCAGCGGCGGGGGGAGCTCCCGGCACGGCCTCCCCAAAGGCCCCGGGACACAGCCCCAAACCGGCTCCCGCTATTACCTTTCACCCGGGCCGACTTGGTCTCGAATTTGGTCAGCATCGCTCCGGGCCTCGGCGCCGGCACTACCACCGCCCTCCACGTCGGCACCCCGGAAGTGCCCCCAGCTGACTTCCGCTTCCGCCACCACCTCCCCCGCGACCATCGAGTGTGGGTCCTCCCGCGGGTGCAGAGCGGCTTCCGGTGGCGCCTGCGCGTGAGCGCGGCGGAGGAAGCGGAAGGGCTGGGGAGATGGCGGCGGCGGGGAGAGTCTGGGGCAGGCGGGGGATGGAGGCTGCTGCGGGGGGCGGCCGGGCCCCGCTCCCGGCCTGGTGGCGACTGCTTCTCGCCATGCTGGCAGCGGGTGAGGCTGGCTGGGAGAGGGACGGGCAGGGTAGGCCCGGCTTCCCTCGGTTTGGGGGCGCTCCGCGGCTGAGGCGGAGGTAGGGAGGGCTCCGTGTGGTTCCTTTCGGATGGCGGCACTGGGAGCTCTCGCCTGGCTCCCTCGAAGTTGGGGAGGGGCTCGTCTTTGCTCTCTCCTCGAGCTGGGGAGACCCTTTTGAGATGCGGGGAGCTCCTGGTTTGCCCTGGCTGAGGTGGGGCTGTGTCTTCTCGCCAGGCTTCTGCCAGGGAAACTCTGTGGAGAGGAAGATCTACATCCCCCTGAACAAAACGGCACCCTGCGTTCGCCTCCTGAATGCCACCCACCAGATCGGCTGCCAGTGTGAGTACAGCTGCGGGGCCCCAGAGCTGCTCCTTGGGGTGGGCCTGCCGAGGGCGATGGGTGCAGCGCAGCTCCTGTCCAACCTGCCTAGATCAGTATTGCCCTTCTCCTTGGTGCTGTTTGCCCTCGGGTCCAGTCCTGCTCCTGTAACGCTGAATGTGCTGACCTGGTACTGCCAAATTGAGGAGTGGAGGCCTTATAGAGACTGCGTTCCTACAGACCTTGAAAACCCCTGCAAAAGCAGAGGGCAGCATTTACATAGAACCCCAGCCTGGTTTGGGTGGGAAGGGACCTCCCAGCCCACCCAGCCCCCCCCCCTGCCATGGGCAGGGACACCCCCCACCAGCCCAGGCTGCCCAAAGCCCCATCCAACCTGGCCTTGGGCACTGCCAGGGAGCCA
>VWZZ01004392.1:32238-55058 GCA_013399095.1 Psophia crepitans
GCGCGCACGGCCGGCTCATGGTGAGCTTCTCGTCACCCAGCACCCCCAGCCCTTCTCCTCAGGGCTGCTCCCCATCCATTTGAGCTTGTTCAGTCAGTGCACACACAGAACAAAACTGAGCCACAGCTTCCAAGGGGTCCAAGCCAAACCGGTGAGCGTTGCAGAGAGCATTGGGATTAACCGGGGGTGAAAGAAGGGGAGCAGGGAGTGAACGTCCGAAGGTGCCGCCTGAAGGGAGCAGAGGGTTTGGTTGAGCCGCTTGTGGAGCGCGCGTTAACTTCGTACGGGTTTTTTTGCCGTGTTGAAACGGGGAAGGGCAGGAGTGCACGCCTGCTGATATTAAAAGGTAGCTAAGGGAGCGCCATTCCAGCGCTATTCCTGGTTGAACTCAGCGTGAGTCAGTGTTTCGCTCGATTCCAGTTCCGTTCTGCTCCCCCAGCGAGCCGCTCCCCGCCGCAGAGGCTGTCAGCTGCCGCCGCCGGGCAGCACAGCCGGGCTTGGCCTGTCAGATAACAGGGTGCAAGGTTCTCGCCGCCACTCTTCCACCCTCGGCGCGAGCCGAGCCTCCCGTCAGGGCAGACAGCCGCGCGCCGTCCTGCCTTCCCCCTCGCGGGCGGTTTCCGACGACGACAGCACTTCCTAACAGAGCGCTTGTTTTTATCAGTGCCGGCCGTTTTCTGTGCGGCGCAAGGGCAAGCGGCGGCCCGCTTTGCTGCTGGGCTCCTCTGCCGTGACCATCGCTTGCCCCTCGTGCTCAGCCCCCCCGGGCCTTGTGCCGAGCTGTCTTTGCGCTGGCGGTTCCTGACTCTGATCTTTACTCTTTGCTGCGGGGCGGCTGCTGTGACCGCAGGTCCTGTCTCCTCCGGGTCCTTAAAGTGCTTTGATGTGCTTAAACAAAAGATGCTTTCAAAGCACGAGCGCTTATTTCTTAATCCCTGCAGCTCAGCTTTTTCTTTTCCCCCTGCTGAAAGCCTCTGTTCCTTTTTCTGTCCCGCTCCAGCGAAATGGTGCCGCTTCACCAAATTGCTTCCTGCAGCCCTCTAATCCCATGAGCTGTTCTTCCCTAAAGCCCTTAGTAACATAATGCCCTGCTGTTCCGGGGTGGTTTAGGGGTGTGGAGGAAGTAGATCACAGTGAAACATGAAGGACGCACTCTCTTTCCCCAGCCTCCATCAGCGGAGACACGGGGGTGATCCATGTGGTTGAGAAGGAGGAGGATCTGAACTGGGTGCTTACGGATGGCCCACACCCACCCTACATGATCCTGCTCGACGGGAACCTCTTCAACAGGTCGGTCATCATCAGTTTTTCTCTTCCTGGGGCTGCTGGAGCCCCAAACAGCAATGGGGGTCTGTAATCTAGTGCTGAAAATGTTATTTTTTTCAAGTGATGGATGGCAGGACCAGCCCCGACTGCACCGAAGTGTGGTGAGGTTGAAACATTTGTGGGTTTGCTGTGCTTTAGCACCCGAATTTATTTCTTCTTAAACGGGCTGTGTGCTGGCAGAAGAGCTCTGCTCTGTGTAAAATCTCGTGGCATGTTGCCACTGTAGCAGTTACAGCGTGGTTAACGTTGGGCACGTGTCTTCCTGGGCAGGGCAGGAAAGGAGCAGCCGAAGTTTTCTGCATGGTGCTGTACGAGTAACCTTCTGCAGTTCTGAGAGGATAAAGGGACACGCTGGTTGTTTTGATCCAAAGCCTCCTGGCGTGGTTGGCTGTGATACAGCTTGGATTGTAACTCTGCGTGGTTTCAGCCACTCACTCGTGTTTTCTCTCTGCCAGGAGGGTAATGCTGCAGCTGAAGGGAACCTCACGAGTGTCAGGCCTTGCTGTGGCCGTTGCCAAACCTAGCCCGCCCCAGGGATTCTCTCCTGGTTTGAAGTGCCCCAACGATGGCTTTGGTAAGGAAACCTGAAGTCTTTCTCCTTGTTAGGACGAAGAGAAACTGCCTTGACGTTGTACGGTCAAAGCAAGAAGCGCAAAGGGAACAGCAGCTGCGCGGCAAAACGGTGTTCGAGAAGACAGGCGCAATGTCTTCGTTCGACGTAGTTGGTCTGAGCCGGAGTCTCGCTGTTTCTCAGCAAGGGCCAGGGCAGGGTTTTGGGGGCAGACTGTTGGGTCAGCTGGTTAAACCAGCATTAAGTCACTAAAGTGTTAAACCTCACTAAGGTTTATTGTAAGTTCTTTTTCTTTACCACGTGAAACTTGCACTTTGTCCGCACGTGCTCGTTAAAGCGCCTCGTGTTTGCATGGATCGAGTGTGTGCGAACCTCTGTCTGGGCCGGGCGCTACTTTTTAAAACGACCTTCTGCCTCCCTGAATTCCCCCTGTGGTTTGGATTCGCTTTTCATTTCGCTGGGTTTTTTCCACGCAGCAAATTCACCGTATTGCGCTTTGAGGGGCGGAAATTCCTACGCCGTCTGGAGCTTGCGCGCAGCTTTCCGCTGCGAAGGATGCCACGCGCGCTCCTGAGAGGAGTTTGGGGTGCTGGCATCTGTCTCTGCCTTCGTGCTGTTCGCGTGGTATCGAGGTGTTAAAATGATTACGGGTGCCGTAGGGCTGCTCCCAGCACGCGATGAGCTCGGCAAAGGCGGGTTTGTGTGTGCCTCCTTTTGAAGTGTAATGTTTCTCTGTGTGCCTCCTCCGCTCTCTCAGCACGCGATAAATGCTCACCGAGTGCTCGTGCCAACCTCCTGGCGTGGGGTGGCTTTGAGCACGCCCGTTCCTCGTTCTCTCTGCGTGGCACGGCGGTCTGGCTCTGCCGCACGCCGTGACCGACTCCATCTCTCCAAGCTTCTGTCAGCTGGTTTCTCAGCCCGTAATGCTGCTCGTTCTGGATTTGCTGCTGTTTTCTCAGCAGGTCTTACCTCTCCTGCAGCCTGTTATTCTCATGCAGGCTCAAATTTGCCCATTTCTTTCTGTTTCCAGGTGTCTATTCCAAAGATTATGGCCCTCAGTTTGCACACTGCAATACGACTGTGTGGAATCCTGTGGGGAGCGGGCTTTCATATGAGGATTTTGACTTCCCTATTTTTCTCCTTGAAGATGCCAACGAGGTTCAAGTTATTAAGCAGGTACTGCACTTCCTCAGCGAGTAGGAGGGGGGGAACTGCTGCAGAGTCCAGGAAAGGGGGCAGAAGTTTTGTTTGCTCTCAGCTTGGGGTTGAAATCTACAGTAGAAACGTGTGGTCTAATTCTATACGCGGTGCACGAAAGGCTAAGTTGTCTAATGATTTTTATTTCCATCCAGTGTTACCAAAACCATAACGTCCCTCGTGATGAATCCGGCCCCGAGTACCCTCTCTGCGCCATGCAGCTTTTTTCCCACATGCACGCTGTCACCAGCACAGTCACCTGCATGAGACGCAGCTCCCTCCAAAGCACCTTCAGCATCAATCCAGGTGAGCGGATCCCTCTTTTCCTTGTCGTGATGTGGGATAAGGCTGGGGGTAAAAATCCTGGTGGAATACAGTTGTGCAAAGGGAAGAGAGCGTGAGGGTTTCCCTAAGGGCTTGCTTGCAGCTGAGCCTTTTGAAAATAAACTAGTGAAGTGGTAAGGACTTTGGGGCTATGTTTGGCATCAGTTTAGAAAATAACACGTGGAAGAGCTGCTGACAGAGAAAGGCACCTAATGCCTGCTCCATCCATCACCGTGAATGGCTCGGAGATTACCGCTCCGCCAGGCGGCGTGCACCTGGATTGAGATCCTGGTCCTGGGGAATGTTTTGTCAGGGACTTCCCTGGGGTCGGGACTTCACCCCTGCTGAGTTTGCTCCTCTGATAGAACCGCTGATGAGCTACAACTGACCAGAAAGCTCATTTCTCACTTGCCACTGCTGTAATCTCAACTCAAGCAACGTTGTTTTCTGCTTCCTAGAGGTTGTATGTGATCCTCTTCTGGATTACAATGTGTGGAGCACCTTGCACCCTATCAATTCCTCTGGAAAAGTCGATCCTGAGAAGAAAGTTATTATTGTCGCTACACGAGTAGGTACCTCTTAATCTTGCTTTGTCAAGCGAGGGCTGGAAGGATTCTGGAAGATGTGGACTTAGTCTCATGGGAATATACTTCTATTAGTTGGTGGGCTTCAACATAAGGGTATCTGTGTTTTGTTTCTTTCTGCCTTGTTTCGTCAGACTCTCTTCAGCATTTTCTTTGCTGATGGAACCGGACAAGTAGAAATAGCGTGTCTGTTACGCTTTCCCGAGACGTTTCACATCCTTTGAAAGTGTTGCAGAGAGGGGGACAGCATGCTTGGCTCATCTGTATGGGGTTTTTTTTGGGGGGGAGAGGCTGAATCACACGGAGATTTTGTTGTGTGTCAAGCAGTGAGTCAGTGTCAGAGCTGAGAAAGAAGTTCAGTTCCCCCTCTAGCACTCTGTTTCCCCGTTACTTTACGCCCTCTGGAAACACAAATTCAAAATTCCATTCTGACGACATCTCGAGCCTCACGCCCTACACTGCTAATCTCGGTTTTCAGGTCAGGGCTGAGGGCTGGTGGCAGTGGCAGGGCTCCGAGGCCTCCGAGCTGCCGCAGCAATTGGTGGTTTAAGTTTGATTAGGCAGTGTGCTTTGGTCCTTCCCTTATCGGTAGGATGAGAAGACTGGGAGACAGGTGATAGATTTGCTTTCCCAACACCGTATCCCTCTGTCTACGTGCACGTTTCTTACACCTCCTGCTCACCCTTACAGATCGACAGCCATTCCTTCTTCTGGAACATTGCGCCCGGGGCAGAGAGCGCTGTCTCTTCTTTTGTGACCCACTTGGCTGCTGCTGAAGCCCTTCATAAAGTGTCAGATGTTCATTTGCTGCAAAGGAATATAATGTTCACCTTCTTCCAAGGGGTAAGAGCAGCGGTGTCGCTCCACCATTTGGCTTGTTCGAAGGCAGCAAATCAGCCCTTGGCTCCCTGCAAATGAACTTTTTTCCCTACTCTTCATGCGGAGTCATTTGTCTGCGTCCCCACACTGTGGTTCTCTCCGCTCCCCCAGTGAGAACGGGATCTTAATTGCACTGGGATAGCAACGGCAGATGGAGCTTCCACTGGGGCAGCCCATATTCTGCCCCACGGTTCATTCTGGATGAATGACTCAAACTTTGCTTTCCCTCCCGTCTCCTCCCGGTGTGCCCGTCTGTATGGCTGTTCTCCTCGCCCCCGTTCAGGATAAACTGCAACGGCCAAGCTTTAAATTCTGAGCTGAAACCCAGAAAAGGGCTAGATTAAAAATATATGTGTTGACAGCAGCGAAATGTAGCTCATTTCGGAGAGCCCAGCACTGGAGTTGGCAGCTGTGGAAAAGCAGAACGAGCTTGTGGAGGAGGGACTGATGGCCAACAGCTGATGTTCCCCTCAAGGCATCTACACTGATGGCTTCTTTTGTGCAGCTTTGTGAAACTGGCTCCCACAGCCCCATGCTGCAGCCGCGTGATTCCCTTCATTCACCCTCCTCAGCACGTATATCCCTGGTCAGAATTTCCCTGAGGGAGACGGGAGTGGACACTCTCTGTCCCGCTCCCAGGATGCGGGAGGAATGATAAGATTTGGCTGTGAATCAGTCAAGGGGGACGGCCGGTGGCTGGCTGCCTTCGCTGCCCTCTGTGTCGCGGGGATTCTCTTCTTAGGGGCACTCACTCCTCCTTCCGCAGGCAATGCTCAGCTTCTTGCAGCTCCCTGGACAAACTCATTGCTGTCGTTTAGCCTTCCCTCCCTTTTTGCCAGGGAAACAGTCACCCCTCCTTTCAGGAAAGCTTCGTCGGTTTAACTCCCGGAATGAAGAATCGCCCTTTTCCCCGATGTGCTCTCCTTACCAAAAAACAAAAGGGATGCCTTATGCCAGAGTAAAGGCTGTGTTAACGCCTCTCTCTGGTATCTTGCTCAGTGTTGGTGCTCGCTTAAGCCTGGCTTTGCCTCTGTGCCTTTCTTGCTCGTGGAATTCAATAGCTGTTCCCTGGGTTTTTTTGATCTTTGCCTTCGTTTCTGTCTTTTGCTCCATCCTGACAATACCTTTGTCTTCGGAGCTGGGCACAAGGTAATATTTGCTTCGGTCTTTTGGTGTGTGCCAGGCTCTGTGCACCTTCAGAAATACTTGGTGCGGTAGTTGGCCCTCGAACTCTTGGTTTTATTCCACCTCAGCCTCTCAGATGTTACTGTTAGCTGTGCCCGGCAGCCATCCGTATGTGACTGGTGTATGATTTTATTTTTTTTTCCCATTGCAGGAGACCTTTGATTACATTGGCAGCTCACGAATGGTGTATGACATGGAAAAAGACAAGTTTCCTCTCCGCTTGGACAACATTTATTCATTTGTGGAGTTGAATCAGGTGGGGGATAAGTTAGGGGACCCTTTTATTCCCTGTTTCTCTGGGATAGTTTAGCTGTGGTTTTCCCAGCCAGCCTTTCACTGGTTTTAATTTTATCCTGGACTGGACTTCCCTGCTCTGTGAGACTCAGTGATGTCCAGTCACGTACTTATGGTGAGTTGTTTGTTGTTTGTTTTTTTTTCCCTTGAAGGTGGCTCTAAGGAATGACTCCGTTTTATGGATGCATACAGACCCCGTCTCTCGGATGAACAAAACCATTGAACCACAGGTAATAGAGAGCGATCTACAGCCGTTCAGCTAACCAAAATGCTGTGGGATCTGTAGCACGCTGCAGATGTTTGGGACGTTAACCTTTCCAGAGACATTATATCCCCAAAAGAATAGCAGAACAGCGCTGTTTTCTCTTCTTTCAGGTTAGAAACTTGCTAGATATTCTGAGTAATAGCAGCACAGGAGCAAATGTGACTTTGCAGGAAGCTGGATACTCGCAGCCTCTTCCCCCATCTTCCTTCCAGCGCTTCCTTCGGGCCCAGCACATCCCTGGAGTGGTCCTCACTGACCACAGGACAACCTTCCAGAACAGGTACTTCTCCTGGGTCCATGGGCACAGGCTGGCCCGTGGCCAAAGGATGTGGAGCCGGCAGAGGGCATCTGAGCTCCTGCAAGGGCTCTGCCGGGGGTGTGCTGCCCTAACATACGTGTAGAGCAGCAGTCCGGGGGGAGCGGAGGAGCAAACATGTGCCATGTCATTGAACAAGCGCAACATAATTATTCTGACAACCGAAAGAAATCCAGTTTTGTACAGAAAATGTTCCCCACAGCTGGCTGGAAGCCAGAGGTGAGCAAATGGCAACTGAGCGTGCCTAAGCCTCATCTGTTCTTCCAGAAGCTAGCTGCTTTTTTCTTCTTTTTTTTTTTTTTTTTTTTATTTAGTTTTCTATTTGTGATGGCAGAAAGCCCCAGGCATTGGAAAGGGCCCTTTCCCTCACCCCACACGACCCTACAACAGCATGTTCCTTGGGGATCCCCTCCTCCTCTTCAACTTTGGAAGTGGCAGTGTGGGGTAGAGGACAGACGTGTGCCTCTCCTCTCTTCCGTAAACTCTTCAGATTCTCTCTTTCCCTTCATCTTCTACCCTCTCTGCTGTTTCTGAGAATCTCTGTAGCAATCAAGGGGACGTAGCTTCCCTTTCACCTCTAAATCTGCGCCGCTCTGAAGGCGTAAGAAGAGCGTTCACTTGGAATTGCTCTCTGCCTTCAAGATAAGTCGTTAATAAAATCCACTGGCATGATTTGCATCAAAAGCCCTCCTCCCAGGAGGCCTTCTGCATGGGTTGTCCTTGCCTCAGTTTCTCTACCCATTTAATAGATTGGGCTGTCGCCCACCTGAAAGCTAATCACAGCTTGTAAATTGTGTGGAGATCCTCAGATGGGAGAAGCTGTGGAAGGGCCAAGTTAATTATAAAGCCTCATTAAATGGTTTAAGGAGCGTGTGGCAGGGCAGTGCTTTGGCAGGGCTGTATCTCTGCTCCCAGGAGACCGCTCCCACTGTTTGCTTTAGGCACACTCTGAATCGAATTCCATGCCCTGTGGTTTCTTTCTGCTCCTCCCCAACCTCTGTTTGCTGCTTCTTTTCAGATACTACCAGAGCATGTACGACACTCCAGAGAACATCCAGATGCAATACCCCGAGGGGCTTAGCCCCGAGGAGACCTTGGAGTATGTCACAGGCACAGCCAAGGTTCCTACTTTGCGTTTTCTTTAGCTGCTGTATCTGGGGTGGATGGGGCTTTGGGTAGGGGCGGATAGAAGCGGGGTCGTGGGGAGAGGGAGAAAGCTGTTTCCAGAAAGGGCAGAAGGGAGGTGGAAGTGCTTTGTACAGTGACAGGGGCGATAGGTGCTCAAATGCTAGCACGGTGTAAGCGTTTTGATGGATGGGTAGATTCTGGCTTGCTCTCCGTGCTTGTTTTGCTGGATCTGCCTATCTTGATTAACACAGAGCATTCTTCCTTTGCAGTCCCTGGCAGAAGTTGCCACAGTGGTCGCCCGTGCTCTCTACCGGCTTGCGGGGGGAGCCAACGACACCTCTGCTATTCAGGCAGATCCAAAAACGGTACGAGCAGATGGAATTGAGTCCCTGGCATCTCTGATGAGCCCTCACGTACTTCCCTTCTGTCTCTGTTTATATGTGTTTACACAGCATGCTGTCCTGTCTGCCTCCACGAGGGCTTCGCCTCCCCCCTTTCCCCACCACAGCTGAATGAAAAACCTTTCACCCTTCTCTAGTTCCTCGCCTTTCAATCTCAGGGCAGACATTAAGCTTCACGAGCCCTCTACAAAACAGAGCTCCTTTATCCTCGCTCCACAAAGGAGAAGAGGAAGCTGAGGTGAAATGGCAATGTGTGCCACAGGGATCAGCTAAGGAGTCGGTGGAGCTGGAATCAAACCCAATTTTCACAGCTCGGTCCTGAATTATCAGCAGTTGTGACATACAGTCTCTCCTTTGCTGTGCTCTTTGCCCCCTGTAGTGGGAAACATCTATCAGCCAAATAATCTTGAGAGGTATAGCTGTTGAGAAGCTGTTTTCTCTCCTCTTTGTATAAACCACTTTCCCTCTCTTTCCAGGTCACTCGAATGCTCTATGGGTTTCTGATTAAAATGAACAATTCCTGGTTTCAGTCCATCATTAAACCAGACATAAAAGGAATTCTGGGTAAGAGCAACATAGGGAAGATGAAAACAAAAATGGGTTTGACCCCATATGTTACCTGGCAGCTTTCTAAAGCATCGTTCTAACACTGCTTCTGGCCATCTCCCTGCCCACCCTCCCCATCCCATTTCTCTGACTGTTCCAGGTGATGTTCCCCAACACTACATCGCTGTTTCCAGCCCTGTGAACACTACGTACCTTGTGCAGTATGTTCTGGCCAACCTCACTGGCACTGTTGTTAACCTCACCAAGGAAGAGTGCCTGAACCCTGAAAAAACACCCAGCAGTGAGAAAGAAGTAAGTGTTTTGCTGGAGGAAGTCCAGGGGAGGCCCCGGAGATGCTGCGAGGGCTGGAGCCCCTCTGCTCTGGAGACAGGCTGAGGGAGCTGGGCTTGTCCAGCCTGGAGCAGAGAAGGCTGCGGGGAGCCCTTGGAGCCCCTGGCAGTGCCTGCAGGGGCTGCAGGAAAGCTGGAGAGGGGCTGGTTGCAGGGCAGGGGGGGCCAGGCCAAGGGGAAGGGCCTGAAGCTGCAGGAGGGGAGCTGGAGCTGAGCTGGGAGGCAGCAATCCTTCCCTGGGAGGGTGCTGAGGCCCTGGCTCCCTGGCAGTGCCCAAGGCCAGGTTGGATGGGGCTTTGGGCAGCCTGGGCTGGTGGGGGGTGTCCCTGCCCATGGCACTGGGTGGTGGAACTAGATGATCTTTGAGGTCCCTTCCCACCCAAACCATTCTATGGTTCTGTGATGCACCAGAGCGGGGCTGTAGGTAAGGGCAGATCTGCTGTCCAGTTTACTGGTTTCCCTGTTTGAGGACAGCCAGGTAGGAATGCTTTGTATTGCTCGTAATAACACATGGGAGAGCTGGGAAGTTCCTCCAGCGGGGAGATATCTTAATGGGGGCAGGGAAGGAGTGGGCGAAAGGATCCCCTTAGGGTGAGAACAGTCAGTGAAGCCCTTCTCCTTCTTCCCAGAGACACGGGTGAGCTGGAACAAGGGGACAGTCTGATTATTTGCTCGTGGCTCTTTGCTGTCTCTTACTCTCCCGTTTTCTTTGCAGATGTACGAATATGCCTGGGTACAGGGTTCTCTGGACCCTAACTCGACATCACGAGTCCCCTACTGTGTTCGGTCAACTGTTCACCTGAGCAAAGCGCTCTCTCCTGCATTTGAGCTGAGGCAGTGGGGATCTACAGAGTACTCCACATGGACAGAGAGTCGGTGGAAAGAGATCCGTGCCCGAATATTTCTGGTAGCCAGCAGGGAGCTAGAGGTGAGTTTGTATGTGTCTTGAAAAGAAAGTAGAGTTAAAAATGTGGCTAGCTGTGAATAACAGCTAGAGAAACAGTTCCGAATTTGTCAGAAGATTTTGTGCCATCGTCCTGCGCCCCCGTGAAGAGCAGCCAGGCTGTGATCCTTGGAAACGAGGTAACCCAGAATGCGTCGTCGCCAGTGCTAACCGTACACCCACAGCCGTTTGTGGGTTAATAACCTTGTCGCTGAGGCTGAGACAGTGCAGAATAATCAAGAGTCCCATGAGCAGGCTGAGCCCTGTGAAGAAAAGATAGAAGTGACAGGAGTCTTAACCCCTTCCCCAAGCAGAGGAAGCTGAATCTGGCTCTTGAGGCGTTTTGCCTGGTGTGCAGCCCAGCTCTTCCTTCCTGCGGTTTGAATCCCCTCTGGGTGGCGCAGAAATAACTTTTTGCCTAAACCTTGACAAACAAAAGCTGCTCTTGGTTCGGTGTCTCCAATTCTAAGCAGCCCTCAGCTGGGTGTGATGTGGCCTAAGTGCCAGCAGAATAAGGGTTAAGCTTACAGTCACTTTGGGACTCGGTGCCTGTTCCGATGCCCTCTGGTTGGTTGGTAATGATGTCATTCCCTGTCAGGACAGACTCGGGAGCGCACAGCGCTGTTGTCATCATGTTCTAGCAGTAAGCCACCCAAAGGCCACGCAAGCCCGGGCAATTGTTGCATCTCTTGGATGGTTATTTGAAATATGAGCGATTTATTGATGTGGCACCGGGCCTTTTAAACGCTGTCAGGCAAGCACAATGCCCTGCCTGTGTCCCTCGGCCCGTTACAGCCCAGTAGATACTGGTGCCCTGGAGATGCACAGTTTGAGCCCAGCCATCCCTGAAGTGTTGACCTAATCAAAAACGTCCCAAGAGTCTTGTAGCGGCGTGTGATTGTCTGGCCACCGCATGGGGGCTGTTGGGAGATAGCCGGGGAGGCAGGGAGCGGCAGTCCTGCCACGCAAGGAGAAGGGACAACAGGGAAGAATATAAGGAGGCTTCAGACTGGGCTGGCCCTCAGGCTTCCAGAAGGGTCCTGGGCAGGAGGTGATCTTGGTTATGCAAAGGCTATTGGCAGATGTTGATCCTG
This sequence comes from Psophia crepitans, assembly GCA_013399095.1. Taxonomy (NCBI): domain Eukaryota; kingdom Metazoa; phylum Chordata; class Aves; order Gruiformes; family Psophiidae; genus Psophia; species Psophia crepitans. The sequence continues at coordinate 43,642 of VWZZ01004392.1, forward strand.
CCACAACTGTGCTTGTGGAAGGTACTTACTGCTCCTCGCCGGAGGAGATGACGGTTGACGCAGGAGCAGCCGAAGCGTTACCTTCGGTCTCCGCACACTGCGTCGGCCGCTCCGAAACGCGATACGTTCTTTATCCTTATTTCTTATCTTTTTTCCTTAAACATGGGTTTGCGTGTGCTGTTGATACCTACAGTGCAAACTGATCTGAGCCTGTCTGGCAGTCGCTTTGGTCTAATTCTGTGAGGTCCTCAGCGGTATCTTTTTATTTCAGCCTATGTAGTGCCTCAGCAGCGAGCGGGTCTCTGACAGAGACCGTCGTTCGATGCAAATTCTGGGAGGTGCTGCAGGTCTGCGTCTGTAACACCAATGCTAAGTGTTTCTCCTCCCTTCCCAGATAATCACTTTGGTTGTGGGCATTGCCATTCTGGTCTTCTCTCTCCTCGCCACCTATTTTATCAACGCCAAAGCGGATGTACTTTTTAGCACCCCGCGGGACCCTGGGGCTGTGGCTTATTGAAGACGCTTTCGGGGCTTGAGAAGTCTTAGCCCTTGGATTACAATTGTCAGAGATAAAACTACACTGGAACGCTTCTCTCTCTGGCTAGGGATGCAGACGGTTCTCCCCAGAGCTTCCATACTCGGGTTCTGGGGACTGAGCCCTAAAACATAAGAGACTTTCCCAGAAAACCGTGCCGACCAAGCCCGAAAGAGACTGTGACTGAGAAGTTCCCAAAGCCTTTCTTTTTAATTTGTCCCTCCTCCTGAGCAACTCGAGAGGACTGGCCCTGAATGCCACTGAGACGACAATGTGATGGATGCGTTCCCCAAACGAAGCCAAGAGTGGAAGGGGGAAAAATATTTTCTCTGGGACGTGTGTGGACCGGCAGATTTCCGTGGTGTCCAACAGCACAGGTTGCGTGTTAACGTCCAACAGTTGCTGTGAATCTGTGTATACTACAGTGCAGGGAGGGCAAGGGGTGTTTGACAGATGACTAGATGTAAAATGTCCTTTTTTTTTTAATGGTGCAATATTTTCTGGGTTTTGTATATATATAAATAGTTCTGTTTAATTAAAAAAAATCTCCACTTACAAATTAACCCATTGCCTCTTTTGTCTTAGTTGCTGCCAAAAGGACCAAAACCACTGAGTGTTGCAATATGTGTCGGTCTCGGGAGAAACAGAGGTTGGATCATTTAATTTTTGACTTTTCATTGAAACTTTAAATTCTTTCTGCAACAGGACAAAAGACAGACATTGTGCCCTCAGACCGGACAGGGACGTAACTCACTGTTTTTTAGACTGTAAGCTCTCCGAGGCAGGGATGGCTGATCGCTCCAAACAGGGCTTTGTCCGATGGTACCCTGATCTCAGTCCATCCCTAGGCGCTGGGATAATAAACGTGGTTTTTAATGAGCGTGCTTACACACTTTCTTTCCTTCGATGCTGTCGCTCGGTGCCCAGCAAGACCGGGCTCTCAGGGCTAGCGGTTCTGCCTGACCAGGCACTTGGATATTCCTGGTTGGTTTGGGGTTCTTTTTCAATATGAAAATTCACTTGTTCTTCAGCAATCGGGATTTAACGAGCGAGGAGCTCAAAAACAGGTAGAGAGGATGAATGCCAGAAATCGAGCTGACTAGCACTAAAGCAGATGTTGCTCTCCCTTCCCCAGCGTGGGCTTTTGCTGTGTTTAAGTATTTTCTCAACGAGGTGAACGCTCTGGAGTTTTAAAGTAATTCAGACCTTGTACTTTCAGCACTAGCCTGAGGGAAACTTCTTCCCCTTGCTCGTGCGTCCTGCTATCAGGAAACTGCGCCCGGTACTTGGTGGCATGTTCCTGTGCCTGATTTCTTTTCATTTCTCCTAGCGATGCTGAAGAAACTCGTATCTCAATTTACAGGGAGATATCTTGCCTTTCCAGTAAGGATTTTCATAGCCTCTGACTCCTAATCTTTGGACCCACTCCAACTTTGTCAGAACAAAATCGGTTCCCCAGAATTATCCAAGTAGACTATTGCTGTATGTGAAAGTGTTTTGGGTGAGACAGAGGATCAATGTTTTTCCTTCTCGAAGGTAAGTCTGTTATTTATTTTTTTTTACATATCAAAGTGCAAACGCTTAACTGACGGCGGAGCAGTGCTGGGTGGAGAGATGGCAGGATCGATGATGCCTAAATCAGCAAACTGGGCCAAAAGACACAGGGTTCTTGATAATTTTCAAATGAAAGATGCGTCCTTTCCATACTGTGCGCTCTCCCAACTTTCAGTCTAGATCCTGTGCTTGTGTTTGGGCTTTTTTCTCTCCCTGGCCCCCTCCCCCCCCACCAAAGGCTTCTGGTTGGACTATTATTATTGTTTTTTCTCCTTGCTTTCCCCGTACAAACCAACCCTTTTACCACTCCCAGCCCCATTTTCCACTCCCAGCTTTTTGTTCAGAGCTGCTCTCTGGCGAGGGGAACAAACAGCTGTCTCTGTTGTCTGTGCCTGTGCCGCTCCTTGGATGGCCAACAGGTCTCCCCTGTGGACAGTGCAATGAGCAACTCTCCTATCAGTGGCTGACAAAAGGAAGGGAGAAGCAAGGGGGCTAAGCTGGCAGGCACTGCGGCACAGACACATTTCCCCTCCTGCTGCCAACGCTGGAAAACACCGCGAGTCTTGGCTTGACTGTCAGCCCAAAATTTACCCTGAGCTGGGGGTTTGTGCCTCCCTCAAACTCTCTTGGTGCCAGCAGTGTCGCTGCGCAGAGGGGTATGGGGAAAGGCAGTAGCCGTCGGTGTTCCCAGCCCTCCTCGTTGTGTTTTGCCGTGGTCAGTAAATGCGTTTTGCTCAGCTGGCTTTTGATGATGAGGCTTGCGCCGTGCAGCTCTGAGCCTTCCCTCCTCTGGGGAGTCGGGCCTGAGTGTTGGATGGGAAGGAGTGGGGGAGAAACAGGATTGTGGGATTCGTCTGGGAAGAAAATCAGCTATGAGAGCAAGTCCTAATTCCTGGGTTTCTCTTCGCTGCCCTTCCCCAGACTGGCTGCGGCTGCTTCCCTTCCCCTCGCAGTGCCCTTCTCTCAGCAGTGACGCCCTGCTGCTCCCCCGTTTCCCAGGGGTGAGGGGGTGCTCCTGAGAGCGTGAGGTGAACAGTACTCGAAATACAAAGGTGTTTCGTTAAGGTAAAGCTAATGTTGGTGAAAGGAGCCGCTTTTTGCGGCGTGGAGAATGAAATCTCATTTTACACGGAAACAAGACGGTGCGAAAAGGTCTTAGGTTCACCTGCATCCCTCTGCAGCTCACAAACGGGGCAAGCTGGGAGGAATCGGGATCTCCGTGACCTATTCAGTCGCCTGGTCTCACTGCTGATCTTCGAACAAAGAGCTGACTGGATTTGGGAGCGCTCATTCCTCTCCGCTGGGACCAGGAAAGCCTTTGCTGCTTTGTGTACAGCTACTAAATCGCTGCCCCTTAGGGAGCTGCTGTCTGCTGCTTTAAGCCCAGAGTTAGTGTCTCGGCCCTGAAAGGCTCGCTCTTCAGCCGTCCTCGCCATGCCTTCAGTCCGAGTACAGTTATCTGCAGTAGATTCATGTCCCCGATTTAAAAACGAAACAGGCTTGACTCCTCGTGTGTCTTCCTTCGTAATATTCAGGAGCTGCCTTTGGTGTGGGGCTGAGTCGTATCTCTGGTTCCTCCTGCCCGTCCTGCTCTAGCAGCAGCTGTCCTCAGCTGCGCAAACCTTAAAGTTGATAACTCCCCTGATACGCTTTTCTCCATCACTCCTGAGATTATGTGCATTAATTAGAGCATCCCTAATGCTAATAAGCAATGGGGAATAAGTGCCTTCTCAGTACATTAATGTGGAAAGTGGCTTGAGTATTGGTATATATGTAGATTTATTTATATCTTTGTGATAGAAACAAAATCGGTGAGTTTGGGGGAGCAGCTGCCTGTATTTGGATGTGCACTGGCTAAGCAAGGTACAGCCTAAGTTGCACTGGGTGACAGTGCAAAGCCAGTGGTGTGGCCTCTTTTGGGGGAGGCTGACGTGAATGAGAGAATTCCCCCCCATCCAAAGCCCATTTGCTTTGATGATGAGGAAAGTTTGCATAGGAAATTATGCAAAACACATGGAAGCAACCAACTTTCCTGCTCTGTGTCTGGTCATCTTTGAAGCAGCGGCTCAGAGCGGAGTGCCCCTGGCTGCCGCTCAGTCTAGGGGAAGGCTGCAGCAAAGCATCGCTCGCATCTGTCGTAGCTGGTCCGGGAGGACATAGTCCAGCTGCGAAACAATACCCAGGAACCAGAGATACCTGGCTGTTCTCTGGTTTCCACAGATTTCTCCTGGCAAACCTTGCTGCAGTGCTTTAAGATACTGTCCCAGCTGACAAAGGTGACTGTCCCTAGCACGGTCAGCAGAGGAGACGAAAGCTCGCTCCGGTTCAGTTCAGCGTCGCAGTCAAGTTCAAGTACTGGGAAAACGCTCTCTTCTGACTCGTAAGACTTTGTCTTGTTGCTCCAAAACGTGACTACTTGAATTTCTTCCAGAACCCCTACGTTTTGAGGTTGGTTTTACATCATTACTAGTCTAACCAGTTCTTCCTGACACTTGTAGGTGCGGAACAGCTTTGAGTTCTGTCCAAGTACTTGGCGTCCTTGGCGTCTTGTAGGCATTGAGTTCGGCAGGTCAGTTACTCTGTGGGTTTTGTGGGATGGGGCTTCTGCAAGTTCTCTCCCCTGCTCAACGCTTGACCAAAGAAACAGGGAAGAAAGGAGAAAGCAGCTGAGCAGCCAAGGGAAATTCACCCTCAAGAGATGGAGCCTGGAAGAAGCAAGTTCTACAGCCCTCTGCTAGGGGAAAAAGAAGTGATGCAACTTCTAGCAAGTCTTGCTGAACTGCTCCTCAAAATAAACAGGCCGTTGACGCCGGCGAAGGCTGGGAGAGCTGCTCCCAGGGGCCGCTGCCTGTCTGCACCTTGCGCTGTGTTTTGCTCCTGGAGCTAAAGGCTGCAGCTCGGTGCCTGTTCCTGCCTCCTCCCCACACTCAGCTCCTGTGAGCCTGGTGCTGGCAGGACAGCCCTGTCACTCGCTACCTGCTGCTGGGTCTTGGCTACAGGGTGCGAAACCAAGAGTAGAAATTCTGGGATCTCCCTGCCTGCCTGTCCGTGATCCTCCAAAATTAGCTTCGTCCCTGCACCTCACCTGGATCCACGAGAAGTCCTGTCCTTACTGCCAACCCCCCTGCGGACTCTCCGTGGAACTCCCACCCATGCCTCAGATAGCGCCTGGATTACCAACCTGCTCCAAAGAAAACTTTCCCCAAACCACCTCCAGCTACATCAAAGCCCAGACTGGGGATTTTTGGGCAGCCTCTGACTCCTCTTGCCGCGGAGGGCAGCTGGCACATGCTGTCTCCGCCGTAGAGCCCCCAGGCATCTTGCTGAGACGCAGGCTCCCCCCTTCATGCGCACACATAATTTGCAAGCATCAATTTCCTCTCCTCTCTCCCCACGCAACTCTACCAGGGATTTCTGCACAAAAAGAAGATGCCACTGACTCTCTTGACCCCTGAACTCAGCTGCCTCCCGGGAGGCAGAGGGCTGGGGCTGAGCCCAGAGAGGAGGGTTTGCAGCTGCCCTTGTGCCCTGAGGGGGGAGACATATGGGGGTGACAGTCAATGAGACAAGGAGAAAGGAGAGGAAACGTGTGTTTTCTTAGCGCCCGGCCTCCCAGCTCCTGGGAACTTTATGGCTCTGGAATATTAAGAGACAGGAAAGTTAATTAATACTCAGAACAAAGCTGGGGCTGTTTGGCTTCTGGGAGAAGGAAGTGGTGGAGACAGGAAGAAAAAGTTGGTGTCGTCTTAAATAATTTGTTTTCTGCGTTTTATCAGGAGCTGAAATAGAGATGAAGCCCACTGCGCAGGTGAAGGGCTTGATTTCTGGAGACCAAGACAGAGGCTTTCTGACACGGGGCAGGAGAATTTGTCGGGCGGGCTGTAGGAAGAGCTGCCATTGCCGCCTTCATGCGGGGACTGAGCTTGGGACATCACAGAGCAGCGTTCGTAGTACCGTGCTCTCCGTCTCTTCTCTAAGAAGTTGCTATTTCTGTTACTTGAGATGACGTTTCTCTTGCCCATGTAGCATCCTTCCTCTCCAGTCTGCCCAGCTTCTGCTGCCTCTCCTGTTCCCTGCAGCTGGCCGGAGTCGAGCTGTCCCACAGATGGCCTCGCTGGGACTGTCATTCACCCCTTCGCTTCTCCCTGGTGGTCAGCGCTGCAGTGTGGCTGGGTCCAGCTCCCAGCTGGGCTACTGCCTGCCTGCCATCTAGCTCAGGATTTAGAGGGGCTGAGATGTTGCTCTACCTGCTGGTTTAAGGCACGTTCAGACAACCAGACCCTGTTTTCACAAGCAAGGATTGCTTAGGCGTGGATTATCCGAGGGAGAGCGTTTAGCTGTAACTCCCAAATAAATACCTGGAGAAAACCCGCTACCTGCCACAAGAGCCACTCCTCTGCCCGCCTTCGAAAGTGCTCTGGATCTGTCAGTGCTGAATATTTTAAAGACCTCTGAGCTGTGTGCCTTGAGTCTCCGTGAAGGGGTCTGAGCCCACCGTTTGCCTACGTAGGTCTCTGATCCATGGCCCAATAACGCGGATACGGACGAGTTAATGGAGTCATTGTGTGATGCTGCTGTCTAAAGGATGCACCGCGGGCTGCGTCCCGGTGCCGGGCTCTGTCCAGTCGCCCACAGTCACTCTCCAGTAGTCCTGTTGCCGTGATCGTTGACGGCTGCTTTCTGTGTCCAACACATGAGCAGCAACGAGGAGCGAAGGCAGCTTAGCTCAGGGTAGCTGTCGGAGCGAGCGAGGGCCCTTGGCTGGCACCCAGCAGGCGGCTGACTCCAACATGTGTTTAAAATCAGGGTCTGACTGCTACAAATAGGCGCATAGGAGCTGCCAGACTGGATCGTGCCCAGGGTCCGGCTCTGCTGCTGCCCTTGTCTCCGACAGAGACCAGCACCTGCTGCTGCTGGGAAAGGCACAGAAGACCCTGGCTTGACCCTGCGCCCCAAATCCGCCACACACCGATACCTGGGCGCCCAGTTCCCTCACTGGGTACCACTGCAGCCGTCTGGCCCGGCGCTGCTCGGCCTCTGCGTGCCCAGCCCGAGCGCTTGCGCGCGGTGCAGTTGCTTGGAGGAGGTGGATGGTGAGGCGGGGATGGAGGATGCTGCTTAGGACCTACAGCTCTCTGCTACCCAGGTGATCTTTCCCCAGTGCCAGCGCAGCTTTAACAGTGAGGTTTCTGGGGCTAATCAAGATCGACATACAAACAAAACAGCATCTCTGCATCTCGCAGCCAGCAGAAAGGGAGAAGCAGATGGGCTAGAGGAGGCAGGGAGCTGCTGCTAAATGGATTGATGGAGAGGCCTTTAAGAGAGATAGATTGGAGAGGGAGCCGCTGGAGGAAAGGGCCGGGGCGGCCACGCTGCGAATGGGGCAGGGGCCCAGGGAGATGATGGGAAGGGAGAAAGGCCTGCAGATAACAGATGGATGGACACAAAGACTGGAAGGGAAGAGAGGGACAGATGGACAGGCAATAGAGAGAGTCAGGAGAAGAGAGGGATCTGAACGTAATTAGATTGGATCCGATTATGACAGACTCGATTAGAGCAATATTATGATCAGGAGCTTCTGTCGCTATTTGGCTTTTAGGGGGGAACAAAGCCAGAGAGCACGTGTGGAAGGGGGACAAGCAGAGACGAAGGGAACCGGGAAGGATGAAAGGAAAGGGGCTCCTTGTGAAAGCTGTCAGTGGTGGTGGTGACAGATTGTCTAGTTATCAAGCACCGGGGCCGTCTGTCACCGACCGCTCACAAAACCTGCACTCAATAAAAGGCAGGGAGACAAAGGCGAGGAGAGGGGCTATCGGAGCCGAGAGCTTCTGTCACTAGCCAGGCAAGCGTGGCCAGGGCGTGGAGAGCACTGGGCGGATCGGGGGCCTTCTGTTATTAGCTGAGCACACGCACGAGTAAACACGGGTGCTGAGGGGTGCTGGACCTCGCTCAGCCACCTACCCACGCACACGTGTACCCTGCGGCCCGAGTTTGCACGCGCAGTGGTGCGCACGCAGCTTGCACGGCCCGCCTGGGCGTGCACACGTGTTTGTGTGCTCTATGCCTTGAGCCCTGGCTTGGTCACCCTGCGTGAAGGCGGAGGGAAGCAGAGGCCGGTAGCTGGAGCGTCACCCGGCTGAGCATCGCAGTGCGGTCGGCGACGCCTTGCGCCGTCCGCGCGGAGCGTCTGAGCCTTCGCAGCCGACCCGGGCTGCGGCCGTCGGTTGCGAACCAGCCGTGATGGAGCTGGCAGCCGCCCCCTCCGCAAACTGCACTCGCGTGTATCTGGGCAAAGAGTAATGGCACCGAACGGGATGCTGCGGGGTCTCGGATGGCTTGGCTGCAGGGAACGGTCCAAAAAGGCAGGTCTGCCAGAGAAAACTTTGCCATGAGTGAGCAGCTGGGTGGTCACAGGAACACAGCGGAGCCCGGCGCCTTTTGTTCTTCAGAGGGTCCTTGCTGGAGAGATGGGGCGCAGTCCCACCGCCTGCCCCGTTGACGGGCAGGCATAGTAACACCCCCCCCAGGGACTCTGTCTTTCCAGCATCGATGAGTTGTGGCAGGGATCTTCTTCCAGGTGTCCCACCCGTTGTTTGGATGTGCAGCCCCTCTATAAAAGTTACGAAACTCGGGCTGGATCTGCTCCAGCAGCACAAGGGTTAAAGCTGCTTGTTTTCCCCAACAAGCCCAGGCCAGTGTGGTCCCCAGTGGCTTTGTACAATATGTCGCCTCATCTCCTGCCAAATGCTGCCTCTTCTAGTCTCTTTTCATACCTCGCCGTGTCCTCCCTGCACGCACGCAGGAGGCCTGGAGCGATGAGCCCGGCTCGGGTCTGCCCCCCCCGGCCCCGTGCTGCGGTTCCTCTCTCTGCAGCTGGTCCCTGAACCTTGTGGGTCAAGGTGGGAAAGTCCTGGAGGGCTTCATCCTCTTGGATGGAAACACCACAATGGGTCTGTCAACCTCACAGGTCAAGTCGAAAGTATCGAGAGGTTTTTAAAAGTTGGCTGTGCTCCCGCCGGCGTTCACCAGCCTCTTTCTTCTTGAACGCTGCGTTGAAAAGGAGGCCCAGGAATTCGGAGGAAACAAGGGTTTTCTGCAGGCTCCAGCTTGTGGGCTCCTGTGATTAAGAAACCTGGTTGGTTTTGACAGGGAATACCAGCTTCTGCCAGCCAGGAAGTTGGGAAACTCAGAAGTGAAGAACAAAGCCAGAGGGTCCCTTGTTCTCCCTCCCCCAAATCTCACCAGGTTTTGGCTAGCCTTAGGATATTTGAAGCTCAGAAGTTCTTGCTGAGGAGGTAGAGAATGAGGCAGCAGCCAAAATCCCGGGGAGCGTGGCAGCTCCCGTGGGCTGGGGGCTCTGAGTGGGAACCGGGGAGGATTGCCTCCATGGGGGGAATATTGGCTTCGATCGCTGGAGGGATGTCTGGAGGTTTTCGCTCTGCCGTCACCCTCCCGCGAGACCTGCGGCCGTGGCTTCATCTTCCCCCGCTCCCCGGCACAGCCCTGCCGGTGTTCATCTCGCCCTCCACGAGCCGGTCGGCTCTGCGAAGCTTTGTGGGCTGCGTGCGTGCTGTGCAGGGCTCAGCACCAGGGCCGCGTCCTGCCCATTGGCGCTTCTCAGGTACAAAGAGAAACCGTTTTCCAAGCTGAGGGACATCCCCAGATGAAATCCTCCCTCCCGGCAGTGCAAAGTTTGGATGCTGACGGATGGAGGGGCCTTTGTAATCTCAGCTTTTACCTACAGGAGGAGGAAAGTTGAGAGTCTGCGTTAGCCCAGAGTTAAGGTGACAGCGATATGGGCAGGGGGGCTGTGCCTGTGTCACTGCAGCCCAGCAGACAGGGCTGTCCCCGGTCGGTGTCCCCTGCCTCGGGGGTGAGCCGGGCAGCCTGTGTCCCCGCACTGCGCATCGCTCCCTGGGAGAGCTGCGAGGATCTGGGCTGGGAGGATGGATCTGCCAATGCCTCGCCTTGGGAGAAGAACTTGAGCGGAGCCCGCTGAAGGGAGCCGAAACCTGCCCGCACGCCTGGACGCTGCCACGGCCGCGAGGCCAGCACAGCCCGGGCCTGGCGTCCCCGGTGGGGCGGCTCCGGCAGCCAGCTCCGCTCCTTCCCTCCCCTCCTTCCCCAGCCCAGCCCGGCAGGATGCCCGGAGCAGCCCGGCATCAGCTGCGGAGAGAGGTGGGGCCCTGCTGGCGTCCTGGCAGGAGAAGAGGAGCTGGCCCTGGGGGTGGGCAGGCGAGAAGGGAACAGAGGAGGGGCAGCGAGCACAGAGCGAGAAAATAAATACAAACAGCCCATCAGGCTCCTCGGGGGACATGGGGGACCCAGGCGGAGCGCCGCAGCGAGGGAGGAGGGGGACGTGTGTGCACGGGCAGGGAGACCGGCAGTGTGCAACGGGGCTGGAAGGGGTCGGTGGGGGCTGTGCACGCCCGCGTGAACGCGTATGTGCTGCTCGCGTGTCCGCGCACGAGAGAGGAGCGATCTGTGCATGTGAGAAGCGCGCGCGGGCCGTGCGCGTGATGGATGCACGACGCGCGTTGCATCCAGCGCGTCACCCAGGCGTGCTGCGCGTCGCGCCCGCGTTAGTCTCGGGGCGGACGCGGCTATCGCCACGAGCTCATTAGGCGAATATTGTTTTATAATCGGTGCCATAGCAATGGCGAGGCAGGCTCCTCGCTGCCACCTGATCCCTCTGCCGCGTCCGCCGCTCGCCCTGCAAACTCCGAGCCCATCTGCTGATCCGTGCCGCGGGCTGGAGTCCGCCTAGGTGCCAATGCCCATCACCTGGGCTTCGGGAGGGGGAACCAGCCCCCAGGGCCTGGGGGGGGTGGCGAGGGGGGGGGCCAAAACCTCCAGCGCTTGGAGGAGGCAGAGGATGAAGGTGGGAGACTCCGGCAAGCAAACTGGGAGGACGCGCGGAGTTACGCGTGCGTGGGGTGGGGGACGCGGCGCTTCGCAGCGCAGGGAGTTTACTGATAACGAGGGCAAACGAGAGCAGGGTTTCTCAAGGCGGAGTTGAACAAGAGAATTCGAAATCGGAGAAGGGTGGGAGGCAGAGACCAAGCCTCACCCATGAAAGGGATCGTTGTTTCGTGGTTAAATAGGGGAGCGGTGTTTCAGCGCAGTACCTGTGGGTTCTGGGTTCCCTTTTCTTTCACTCCCTTTCTCTTTCCTCCCCAAACTTTACTGCAGGCGAGTTTTACAGCAGCTACAGACGGAACCCGTGGGATAGTTGTCGCTGCTGGTAGAGCCCGTCTGGGAGAGGCCATCTGTGATCCGGGGCACCCACCAGTGCTCCCCTGCCCCACTCGTGCACCCGCCGACCCAC
>VWZZ01004392.1:55106-67951 GCA_013399095.1 Psophia crepitans
GCGCACCCACGGCCCAGCTCGCCCACGCCGCAGCAGCAGGCGGGTGGGAGCCACCGGGAAAGGCTGTGCCGTGGGTCCCGCTGCTTCCGCAGACACTGCTCCTCGTCCCCCCCCGGCGCAGAGACCTGCCTGCCTGTCTGTCTCTGCCTCTCCCCTTTCCACGCTCGCTCCCATCTCTCTATTTCTCCTTTATGAAATATGCATGGAGAACAGATGTCGCTTTCTCCCGAAGCACATCCAACCTCCACCTCCCTCCTCTCCCGGGGGCTCCAACCTCCTGCACAGCCAATGACATCCCCTCTCTTGACTTTAATATTTATGAGGGGGGGAGCACCGGAGCGGCCAATGAGGCAGCCGGGGTCGGGCCCGGCGTGCGAGGCTGGGGTGTATATATAGCGTATGGGGCACATGCCTCCTCGGGGTGTCCATCTCAAGGCGCGGTGGCCCGCTCGCACTCCTGCCCGAGGAGTAGCATGCCTGGGCCCCGAGGCCGCCGGGGTTCCCCCTGACCCCCCCAGGTCCATCCCGCAGAGCAGGGCACCGCGCAGGGCAACTTTCTGCCTCAATGGACGGATGAACCAAACGGTTCCTCTCTCCCTGGATTTACTTTGAGCTTCATCCTGCTGGAAGAGAAAAGCTGGAGCCTGGGAATGGTCATCAGCTTGGGGGTAAGGCGGCTGTCCTGGGGATGGGTGAGTGGTGCTCCCCGATGTCGCCACGAGGTTTGCGGCTGCTGAAATGGGAGCGGGGCAGGTGGGGAGAGGGACAGCAGCGTGGTCTGCGTGGGAAGGTAGCCCTCTGCACAAAGGCGCAGGCTCTCTCGGGGACGGAGCTTGACCCTTCCGCTCGCACTCGGTGCGAGGTTTAATGCACAAAACCCGCGGGCGCGTCCTTCGCTTTGGGCTTGGCGGTGGAACGGGGGAGTGCTGGTCTGGAAAAAGGAAAGGAACCTCCATTCAGATGGCCTGAAAGTGGGTCCCAGATGCACTTTGTGTGGCCAGGGAGTCTTCAAAAATTGTTACACCGCTGGTCCGGAGCGCAAGGAGAAGGACAAGCGAGGAGGTGGGAAGCATCGCTTCCCAGCGGGGGGTTAAGCCGAACTGGGGTTTCGCTGAGGGCAGGACTGGAGCAAGTGTAGGTTCTTGCACTAGATGAATTTAGGAAGATGGCAGTTTACGGTGCGTCTGAAGGAAGGCGTGAAAAAGAGCCCCGCAGAGCACAAGTCACCCCTGCGAAGGAAAAGCTTCTTGAGGACTGGACTAACCCAGCGGAGCAGGAGTGGGATAACGGGTTTATTTGAGTCCGGTACTGAACCGTGTCTTCGTGCACATGGTCCGATGTCTCCTGCCGACATCCTTCTGCGACCGAGACCCCCCGTGCACGACTCCTGCCTCCCGTGTTTGATACACCTGAAATTCCCTCACAAGGATGCTGAGACAGGACAGCGACGTGTCCCACAGCCTGTGTCCTCTGCGGCGGAGCCGTGAGTGGTTCCCAGGCTGTTCCCACGCCAGGTCACCATCCCCGTCTGCCGGAGGAGCTTTTGCATCCTCCAGGATGAAGGGACACACTCATGCCTCCGTGCTGGTGTCCTAGGAGGGGACAGGAGGAGGTGGGCTGTCTCCTTCCCTGCCCTGTGCTGAAGCGATGGGACCAGGAGGCAGCAGAGCTGCTCTGCAGCGTCTTGCCGAGGTGTCTCGCCCGCAGGAGGACTGCGCCTCCAGCACGGCCCCAGTCGGGTGAGGCAGCACCTGAGTTGGCAGAGCACGAGGAGAACAGGCCTGCTGTTTTCCGAGCGGCAGCGCCGGGTAAGAGGGAGACAGAAGAGCGGTGAAGGTAGTGCGAGAAATCAAATGCTGCTCCCCGTCCCTAAGAGCAGGGGGGAGAGTATTTAAAGAGAAGCTGCACGTGCGAGTGGGGTCCTGGACGTCCACACACCAACTTCTCACCGCAGCCCAGGAACTGAAACTGCACAGCTACCGTGGCACGTGCCCAACCCCAGAGCCGACCTTCCCTCCTTCTCCTGGCCCAGCTGCCGCCTCTCCGGAGCTCACGTTCACGGCCGGAGCAGCAGTTCTGCCCTGCTGCCGAGGGACACCGGGGCTGGAAGCGACGCTCCAGGGCTGCCGCTGCCCGCCGGGCGGTGTTATCCCGAGGGCAGAGCAGCCGGCAGGGCAGGACGGCTCCCTCCGCTGCCGAGCACCAGAAAGGAGGTCCAGGGTCTGCAGGAAGGGGACAAGAGTGGAAAGAGAGAGGAAATTAAAGCAGGAGGAGGATGGAGAAGGTTAAACGAGGTGCAGGAGTCACGGCTGTAGCGGATGGCTACAGCAGATGTGGCTAATTGAGGAACTTGAGCTCCTGCCGTGGTTGTCGTTCTTGATCCCTGGCTGGTTTGTCCCTGGAGGTGATCGCAGGGAGAGCGAGGTGAACCCAAACCCAAACTCAGCCCTGCTTGAGGGACAGCGCCGTTCCTTGCAAGCAAAAAGCTTTGAGAGGGCATCTCCGTGGATCCCGAGAGCCACGTTTCCACCAGCCCTTCCATCAGCTCCAGGCTAAGGGTAACTTTTCCTTTAGGATTTGGGTGGTTTGCTCTCACAAATAGCCCGAAGGTTTTATGTGATATAAAAAAGAACCCAGGTTAATTTTTTTTTAGAGGAATCTGAATATCGCAGTGCAAGGGTGAGTGCGGGGTGTGCGCAGAGGTGCCTGGCTTGGGGTGGCTTTACGAGGGTGGGTGTAAATTATTGTGTATAAATGGGTGTTGGATTCTCACACGGGAGTTTTTGACCGGGACCGTTTGCACATATGTTCTGGGAAACGTGTCCGTGTGTAAACGTGTCCGTGTGTGTGTGTCCGTGTGTGTTTGTGTGAGCGTGCAAAGAGTCACATGTGTTTGGGGGGGGCTCGGAGGGGCTGTGCAGGCATTTCTGTATACGCTTACGGGGTTCCTTGTGTTTCTTGGGCAAACGCACATCAAGGGCTCTGTGCCCTGCCCGTTTTTTAAAGTGGGATGTGGACTCTTTCTTCCCGGTCATCGCCTGTCCGTATTCATTTGGTTTCCATTTCTCAGGCGTGTGGCTCATTACAGGCTTGTCAGGCCTGAGAGAGGTAATATGTTGTACATCTCTGCCTGGCTGCCTTCCCAGCCAGGCTGCCGTCTCTCCCGGCAGCAGCATTTCCCCACCTGAAGTTTGTTCCCCTTCCCCTGCTCCACCCCAGCCCTTCCCCTGCCCCGGGGGAAGAAGATGCACCTACGGCAAGACCTGCCTTTCCCAGACCTGCTCCCGGGGTGCCGGAGGCATCTGTGCGGGCCTGGGGCCCCCGTGCCGGAGCCACGCAGGGAAGGCAGCGGGGGGGAGGAGAAGGCAGAGGAGAGGCAGCTTTCCCGGCCGGCGACGCAGCATCCCGGAGGGAGCGGGGAGCCAACGTCTATTTGGACACATCAAGCAAAGCAGCTGTGTTGGGTTCCATATGTCGGGGGTGCCAGGATCCATGACATACGGGCTCATTTAGTATACAATAAGCCCCCCTTCCTCTCCCCCCCTCAGTCTGTTTTTCCCCTTCGCTCATCCACCACCTGTCATCTCTCCGGAGAGCCAGGAGAAATGGTTTCCACCTTCTCCCAGAGCCACCCCACCGGCTCCTTCTCCATCACATATGACCGGGGGGACCCGGAGCCCCAGCCCAGCCCGGGGGGGACGGGCTGTCCCCTGCTCCGAGGCCGCAGGAGCAAACAGCCGGTGCTTTCTTGCCACGTCTCTCGCGTCCGCCGGTACTGAACGCCCCTGTGCTTCTGTTTTCTAGAGCGCGCCGAAGGAGTTCGGCTCTGACACCTGACGGCTCCGAAACTGGGTCCTGCCACGGCTGCGCCGAGGAGCCCGAGGTCTCTGGGCACACGTGGGCGCAGAGGATAGTTAGTTAGTTGTTTTATTTATTTATATGCATCCTGCCATCTTCCTTACATTATTTATCGCCAAAGTTGTCACCCGCCCAACGAGTTCTCCGGGGAAAAGGGAAAATTTTGAAATTCCCTTGCGGAGACTGTGTGTCATGAGGAGGAAGAGGAGGAGAGTAACCAGGGGCTTGCTGTGAGCCAGAGACCTTCTCTTGAAAATAGAGCAGTTTTGCTTCAAAGTCGTGCCCGGGTCAGTCTGTTCTCCTGACGTACCGTAATCTCAGAAGCATCCGTCTGTCTGTCCGTCCTTCTTCTGCCAAAATGATGCTCAATTCGGACCAGACAGAGATCGACCTGCCCCCAACACACTCCGAGTCCGAGTCCGTCTTCAGCGACTGCGGCGGCAGCCGCGCGGGCAGCACGGAGGACACCGGCGGTGTCGGTTTGTGCGCTCAGAGCCGGATAACCGAGCCGGGGGAGGGCGTGAAGAAAGACCTGCAGCACCTGAGTCGGGAGGAGCGTCGGCGCCGGCGGCGTGCCACGGCCAAATACCGGACAGCCCACGCCACGCGGGAGCGCATCCGCGTCGAAGCCTTCAACATGGCCTTCGCCGAGCTGCGGAAGCTGCTGCCCACCCTGCCGCCAGACAAGAAGCTCTCCAAGATTGAGATCCTCCGCCTGGCCATCTGCTACATCTCCTACCTGAACCACGTGCTGGACGTCTGAGCCGCCCAGGCTGCGTCCGTCTGTCTGCCTGCCACAACTCCTACCTGAACATGTGCTGGGCATCTGAGCCAAGGGCTCGAGTCCGTCTGTCCGTCTACAACCTGAACCACATGTTGGGCATCCAGAATGCTGCGCCTGTGTTCATCCTTCTGTTCACATGGACCAAGTCCCCAGCTGTCTGCTCTACCCCCTATATCTGAACTATATTCTGTATTTCCCCACCACCACGCCCGTGTCCGTCTGTCTTGCCATCCTGCCTGAGTCAGGCTGGATGTCTGGTCCATCGGCCATCTGTCTGTCCTGCTGGATCTGCTGCCTGAAGCCTGTGCTGGCCGTGTACGCTCCCAACTTCTGCCCATCCTTCTGCAGCTCGTCCCACTGATACTGCCCACGGGGTGCTGAGCCCGTCAGTCTGCCCACCACATCCGCTCCCTGACCCACAGCAGGAGCCGCTGAGCCCAGGTCTGCCCGTGCATCGCCTCTTTTGTAAGAGCCATGAAAAAAAATGGACCTGTGAAACACTGCAGCACCAAGCAGCCCCAGGTTCTTGTCCGTCTGTCTGTCTGTCTGCGCCTTCTGCCACCGGCCGCCCCACCAGCACGGCCAGTCTGGGCATTTCGCCTGTTTGCTGCTGCTCTGCCCCTGGCATCGTGCTTGGTGCGTCAGGACCGTCCTCTCCGCGGAGGGAGCAGAGCCCGGGAGGGTCCTCGGGCACAGAGCAGCTCCTCTGTGTTTGCCCCGGCTTCTCACAGCCCAGAAGGAAACGCCAAGTGTGGGGCAGACCTCGCAGGACCTGGCCGAGCTTTCCCCAGACGGCAGCAGCAGTTTCCCGTCGAGCCAGAGCAGAGAGGTGTGTTCTGCTCCCGCGCCGGGCCGGAGCAGCACCCGGGGGCTCTCCAAGCCCCCCCGTTGCACATCTGGTCGCCCCGAAGCTCAGCACTCTGCTCCCCAGACCCACGCATCCCAGGCCCGACCCTCCTTTGCACTAATGCACAATGAGTGTGAAGCCCCCCCCTCTCCGTGGCCTGGCCTGTTGCACCGACAGACACGACCACCCCGGGGGCACCAGACCTCCCCATGCAGCACTTCATCCCACCCCACTCTTCCTCGGTCTCCCCTTCAGTGCTCCTGCTGAAGAAGACCTGAGCGGGATCACAAGCGCGGCACGTGCCCCAGCACGGGGGGGCACACCGGCGTTCAGCTCCCCCAGCGCCGTGTCCCTCCTCTGCAGTGCAACCGGGGCTCATGTGCAAAAAGGGTTCGCCCCGGGGTGCCGCAGGCTGCCCCAGTTTACACCAGTACGGCACTGGTGCAGCGTGACCTTTCACAGCACGCGCTCTGCTGGGGTAAACTGCACTTTACCTGCGGCTGGAGAGGGGGAGAAGCCGGCACGGTCCCGTCCAGCAGCCGGGGCCCTCCTCGGACCCCCCCTCGCATGGATCAGCACTTTGGGAGCGGGAGGGGAGTGGGGAGGGAAAGCAGAGCCCAGCAGCCTCTTCTCCAGCAAGAGCACGCTGAGGCTGGGGGAAGCTCATTGCAAGAGTGAATGTTTTGCCTTGTTTTATGGGTGTTTGTTTGTTTTAAGAGTTAATTTTGCACTGGCAGTGGCAAGAGCACGAGCAGAGCCCGGGGTGGGGGACCAGGACCGAGCAGAAACCAGACTGTGCTTAGAGCCAGCGCTGTGGGCCAGGAGCAGAGCCACAGTGTGGCCCGCGGGGACTGGGCTGGGGCTGCTCCTCGCTGAGCGTCGCCACGAGCTGGGCAGTGGTCCGGCACGCAGGGTGGGTGCTGGGGGAGGTGGGCTTCGGTGCGCCAGAGCTGAAGAGATGGCCAGAGGGACGATGCCGTGTCCGGCAAACACCAGCAAACCCCCAGAGCCAGAGCGGGGGGTTCCAGAGCACTTGCCCCCCCTCTGCCCTCAGGGGTCCCAACCTCCCGAGGCGCTGGCCGCTGCCCGTGCCGGGTGTCTGAGCCCCATCTGGGCTTCCCGGGACCTCACAACCCTGCTGGCTCCATCCCACCCCTGTCACTGCCACCAGCTCCCAGCGGCGCCTCGCTCCCGTACCTCATTTTCCCCCTCCCCGTAAAGGCGGGGAGAATGATCGCTACCTCTGTCTCGCAAGGACTCGCCAGCAAACGTGGGATCCCCGAGGGCCGGAGCAGCGAACCCAGCAACCGGCTTCCCCGTCACGGCACCGCTCAGCGGGGCAGCGGCAGAGCAAAACAGAGCAGGGCAGCCCACCCCCCCGCCTCCCCTCACCAGCCACGTCTCTGTGCCACGAGGATATTTATTGAATTAATTTATTGATAAATGTTATTATTTATTTGCTGTGTTGTGCACTTTGGGAAAGGAAAACTAGAAAAGAAACACACACAAAAAAGAAAAAAACAACAAAAAAATCACGACCACGGCGGAAAACCACCCAACCCACCCTCGTACGCGGTGTGCCCCAGCGTGTGTTTGTCTTGGCTGTTCAGGCTGTGCAAGGATTTATTATTGATGAGTTCACAAGGAAGTTGGGGAGGGGGAAATGAATTAAACTGCCAGCAAAAGAGAGATCTTGAACTTGCAGTGCCCAGCTTCCCTTTTTCTTCCTTTTTTTCCCTCAATCTTGTTTTTAACCATCTCTTCCTTCCGCTCTTCAGTGGTGGTGGCAGATTCCCCACGCAGGAGTTGATGGCCGTGGCTGTGAAGGGAGGCGGTGGGAGGGAGCCCATGACCCGGCTCCAGCCAAGGGACCACGACGTGTCCTCTTGACACTTGAAGAGTCCCACCAGCACCGGCCGGGCCGGCGCCCGCTGGCAGCCAGGGTGCACGCCGTGTCTTTGCCTTTCCCCGGCTCCGCAGTCGCCGTTTGAGCCCAGCTTGGGCTTGCTGGGCCGAGCAGACCCCCAACGGCCCAGTCCCTCTGGTGACAGCAGAAGGATGAGGACATCTGGTCCAGACATCAGCATCTCCAAACGCACCCCATAAACCACCTCCTCTCTCCTGCGTACCCCTGGGAAATCAGCGTGGCCCTGCCTCCGACGTCACCCATCGCTCGGCCGTGCACCTCTGCCCAGCAGATCCCCCGCGGTCCCCTTCTCCACGTCCCCCAGCCCTTTCCCCTGAGAGCCCTCAGCGCCCTCCCCGCTTCCTCAGCCCACCCCGAGCTACGCAGGGAAGCAAGTTTGCGGCTCGTCTCCTTTGTCTGCGCCGATCCCGCCGCGTCCCTGGGGGCAGGTTGCAGCTGTTCGCCGACTTGCTCCAAATTTCTTCATATAATCAATTGGCCTCGGCTGCAGCTCGGCTCAGCAGAGATGCGTCAAAGGGGAAATAATAAACACGGGGGGAGGGAGCGGGGGAAGCAAGCGGGGAGACTCTGCTGCAGGGCTGCAGGGGCAAAGCGGCTGGCGGGGCAGGGGAAGGGACCGCGGGGGAGCTCGGTGCTCCCAGAACCCCTTTTTGACCCAATTCAGGGATTTTCCCCAGCGTTCTCTCCTTAGGACGCACCGCCTTCCCATCCCCTGCACCCAGACCCAGCTCTTCTCCCAACCCCTCCGGCACCGGCCTCCACGCGGGGAGGTTTGCGCAGGACGGCCGCCTCCATCCCAGCCCCGGCCGGGCGGTGGTCATCGCGTTAGGGCAGCGCCAGCTCCGCCGCGGCGGCGGCTCCCAAACCTCTGCGGCGCCCGGTGTTCCCGGCTGCCAGCCCCGGCCCTGACATATGGTCCTCATTGTGCCTCGCACAATGGAAACACTTCATGCTAATTTAGATGCTGGTTCTGGCCTCGCTGTCATCTCCGACAGATCGGGTCCCTTGGCTGCGCTTTGTGCCGGCGGGCGGGCAGGCTAACAGGCAGCTCGGCTTCTCCGCTACCTCCCGAGTGCTTTCCTCCATGCTCCCCAACTCTTTCTCTCTTCCCACAGCTATTTCCTCCTCTCCCCCCGCCACGGCTCCATCATCCCCATCCTCCCCATCCAGGGAGGACGCTGGTGCCGGTGCGCAGGTAGGTGTGTGCGCGAGGAATGTTTCACGGTAGCTTTTCATTTAAAAAACCAAACAACACCAAAACCAGTCGTGGAGATAAACAGACACGGTGAAACTGCTCAGCTGCTCCTGCCCGGTGGCGTTTCCGTGTCCCTGCCCCGGGGACAACGAGGTGGGGATGGCCGCTGGCCCCCTCCCTCATCCCTTTCTCCCCCAACAAGGACAGGACGTGACACCCCAGTTTGGGGAGGGGGAAGGATCCCCCCTTGTCTCAGCTGCCTGTCTGTGCCCTGGTCCCCCCCGGGGTGTCACCGTGGGCAGCAGCTGTGTCCCCAGCTCGCCTGCGCGAGGCGGCAGTGCCATCTGCTGGGTCCCCACGGTGGGCCCCGCACGCTCGCACCAGACCCCTGCCACCCCCCCAAGCTGGGGACCTGGGTCCCTGCCAGCCGGGCCCTGGAGCATCCCTGTCCCCTGCGAAGGGACCGGCCACAAACCCCGCTGCAGCGCGGGGGCAGGGCTGGGAGCGGGGCCAGGGCATGGGACAAAGGCAAACGGCACCCGTGGGACCTTCCCAAAAACGTCCTCTGCCACCCATCGCTTTAAGTGCCCGTGTCATGCTTGGTTCAGAGCAGGAGGGTCCCCCCAGGCCACGATACCCATCAGAGATGGGTGGCTGGGAGGGACGGGCCCTGGCCCAAAAGGGCCAACGGGCTCACTAGGTAATCACGGAATGTCCCAGGCTGGAAGGGACCCATGGGGACCCCCAGCCCAACCCCTGGCCCCACACAGGCCCAGCCCCATCACAGCAGATGGCTGAGAGCGTTGGCCAGGCGCTGCCTGAACTCAGCCCAGCTCGGGGCGGTGACCACTGCCCTGGGGAGCCTGTGCCAGGGCCCCAGCACCCTCTGGGGGAAGAACCTTCTCCTGATCCCCACCCTGACCCTCCCCTGGGGCAGCTCCAGGCCGTTCCCTGGGGTTCTGTCGCTGGGCCCCAGAGGGAGGAGATCAGCGCCTGCCCCTTGGCTGCCCCTCGGGAGGAAGCTGGAGGCCCCATGAGCTCTGCCCTCAGCCTCCTCTTCTCCAGGCTGAACCAGCCCAGGGCCTTCAGCCTCTCCTCACACGCCTGCCCCTCCAGACCCTTCCCCACCTTTGTTCCCTCCTCTGGACACTCCCCAACAGTTTTATGCCCTTTTTGTGCTGTGGCGCCCAACCCTGCCCCCAGCACTCGAGATAAAGCCGGTATCTGATCCCTTCCTTCGAGACACGGAGCAGGAGCTGAGGAGCCATCGTCTGCCTCGCGCCGGTGATTCCATCGCGGAGATGAAGAGACAGGCAGCAGCGTGGCAAGAGTTGGGTGCAAGAGTGGGCAGCAGGGACATTTTGGGGGCAGTGCGTCCCCCCCAGGCAGGGTCCCCAGCTCGTGGGACTGGGAGAGGAGGGCCAGCGGGCAGAGGAGGGTCTGGAGTGACCCCAGGGCGTGCAGACAAACGTCTGTGGGGAGGGTTCGATGCTGCGGACCCTGCCCAGGGCACGAGCCACCCTGCACCCTGCTCTCTAGGGCTCCTAATCTCTGCAGTTATCTGCCTGGAGCCTCTGCCCCCCTCCCTGCGGAGCAGGAAGCCCAGACCTGACGCCTTGGGACTGATGGGTGTTGGACCTGCCTGGGGTCCAGTTGTTGGTGTGTAGGGTGGTGGGGCAGCTCTGGGAGAGGGGTCTGGTGAGTGTGAGGGGACACAACTGCCCCCCACTCTGCTCGAGGAGGCATATGAGAACCTTGCAAGGACTCCGGGTCTTCCCTGCTCCGCAGAAGGTCTTTTCCAAGAACAAGGCAGACAGAGCTGGTTCTGGGGACTCCTTCACCTCCACGAGATGGGTGGGAAGTGGCCAGCACCCTGCGCACTGCTCATCTCAGTGTTCTACATGGGACAGGGCTGGGCACCTTGCAGAGCCGGGCAGGCTCTTCTGTCCTGAGAGCAGGGTGCAGAGGGAGGGGACTGTCCCTGTACATCACAGAGTGGAACAACGCGGCCCTTCCCAGATGGCAGGGAGGCTCCGGCAACCCCAGCTGGCCAGGAATGAGCTCCGAGGGCCCATTAATCACTCCTGGAGCTGGAGCAGGAACTGGAACGAGAGGACAGCCCAGGGCAGCTGCCTGCAGGGGGAAGGGAGAGCAGAGGGAACCCACACCCGGCACCAATCCCCACATCTTGCTGGTTCTCAAGGACCCAAACTTGGCCACAGCTGCTGCACCCCCAAGGCTACACCTCAAGGCTGTTCCAGTGACTCACACAGCCCATTGAGCCATGGGAAAGGGGGAGACACTGACCCCCAGCTCTGTGCCAAAAGCCAGGGGACCAGCACAGGCTGGGATCCACCTCCCTTCAGTCCGCGCGGCCACTGCGGGATGCAGCGTCGTGTCTCCTCGCAGCTTCACAGGCGGAAGCAGAGGAGGGCCTGGAGCAGCCCCGAGGCTGCCCAAGCTGCCCCAGGGAAGAGGTTGGAGCTGGGCTTCCCCCTGACAACTACAGCGCTGAGCCCAGGTAGGAAAACAGGCAGCAGGATAAGCGTCACTGGCTGAGCCAGTGGGGCACCCCGGGCAAGGAGCCGCAGGGGTGGCTCCTAGGTGGGCTCCTCCATAAGAGCCAAGATCCTTGACAAGAAAGCAGGGACGAGGTGGCTGGTCTCAGGGGGGTCCCTCCCGAGGTGCCCCAAGCTCCATCCTCCAGCTTACAGCTCCGGCTGTCCTTTTCCTCCCTTCTCCCCGACCCAGCAGCTCTCACCGAGCTCAGCCTGGGCCACGCGTTTCAGGATGCCGCGGGGAGGATGTTGCTGGACACCATCCACCTGGTACCTCTGCTTATGGGGCACAGGCTGGTGGGGAAGCAACCCAGGGGGACCCAAAACACATGGGCTGGGCTGAGGCTCAGGCAGGGCACAACCCCTGCCCCTGCCCCTGCCCCTGCCCCTGCCCCTGCCCCACCTCTCCATTAAGGTAAAACAAGGCATTTAAATCCGGCCAATGACGTGCGCCGGGAGGAGAGTGCCGCACACCATTGGGTAGCGCGGGGAGGGGGCGGGCCCGGCGCGTTCCCAGCCTCGCTCATTGATATAAAGCGCCCGGCGGCCCGGCCCGGCTGTTCCGGGCAGGCGACGCGCCCCCGCCGCGGGGGTCCCCCACGCGTGGAGGGGTTCCCCCCACGCCTCTTGGCCCTCGCCCAGTGGGGGGGCTGGTTTGGAGGGCTCTGTGTGGGAGTCTCAGGCCCTCGGAGGGCAGGGGTGAGGGGTTCCTTTCCCCTGGAGCAGGTGGGGGTGCTGCCCCCCCCACCCCGAGCAGCGTGTCACCCGTGGCACTCCTGCTGTTGGGGGCGTGAGTGGCCGGTGAGGGCACAGGCTCCTTCCCACAGACCCCACCGGGTGAGGGCATGGTGCTGCTCCAAAGCACTGGGCCCCGAGACCCCCACCAGGGACCCCCACGCCTCGCACAGGGGCCTGTGTGGGACATGGCTCCATCCTTTCCACTCCCCCCCTCTCCAGATGGGTGGTCTGCAGGTGTGTCACCGGTGTCCCCCCCCACCCCTCCTTGCTCCCTGGGTATCCCCTGTCCCGTGGGAGCAGGAGCAAGGCTGGGGGGAGCTGGGGTGGGGGTCTTCCAGGTGTTCCCACCCAGCCCAGGGCAGCAGGAGTCCGGCTGGAGCAGGGGGCCGGGACCCCCACGTGCTGTGACCAAGCCGGGACACCTTCACCACGAGGGTCATGGGTGCGCTCTCCACCCAGACCCACCGGGGGACAGAGCCGGACCCGGGCGATGGTGGCAGCTGTCACGGATGGGAGCACCCAAGGGCCACGGGGAGTCGCTTGTTCACCCCCACCCCAAAAAAGGCACCAAGGTGGGAGCAGGAGCATGACCCCAGGGGGCTCTTGCCCCTTCGGGGGCGCCTGTACCAGGGCGAAGTCTCATCCTTTCACCCCCCGCCAGCCAGGGGTCTCACACCCGGGTGCAGAGGGGCACTTGGGGGCACCCTGCCCCCCCTGGGCTCTGCGCGACCCCACCAGCTGCTGAAGCCGGGGGGAGGCTCCGGCGGGGCTTAACCGTGAGCCCCACCATGCTCACCCCCACGCAGCAGGGACCCCCGCCCCCCGCCATCCGTACCCCCAAAGCCCGGCTGCAGGTCGAAGCGCGGGTGGGGCACTCCTGGCTGAGACCCCCCCCGGCCCCACCCGCAGGTACGGCGGGACGAAGCCGGGGTCCTCCC
>VWZZ01004393.1:0-51855 GCA_013399095.1 Psophia crepitans
ATTCTATTCTATTCTATAATTTATAGCTCTTTTCCCAATTCAAATCATGGTGGCCAACAGTAATCTCCTTCACAAGTGTTTTATAATAATTCTCCTCTTCAAATGTTTACTGTTCACTCTCATCCTTAATGATCATCACTGGACACAGTGAAAAGAAAAAGAGAAACTGTAATACCCTCGCCACTAATTTGGCAAATGCTTAGCTTCCTATTTTATGAAGCACTAAAGTATTTTTGTACTGTAATCTTTCTTTTCAATAGTAAAAAATGGAATAGGTACCACTATTTATTGTAATGAAAAATAATCACAGTGCTCCTGAAAGCAAACATTGTAGAAGATTCTTCTAACAGAAGCTCTATAGTAAGCTACACTCCACTAACCTTATCTGCCATACTTTGTAGGGCTGCAGGGGGGCTAGGGTTTGTGCTCTAGCAATTCCATCTTACTGGTCAACACAGAATTTTAATTAAACATAGCTTACGGGCAGTATCTTAAACGGAAAAATGAAATTAGAGCATAGCCTTACAAGTAGTTTATATCTACTGTGGTACACAAAGGTAATTTTTTATTTCCTTTCTTGTGAACTCATGACTATTTTGTGAGGTTAGATAATCAGTGGTTCAATCCATGCATTTAAAAGTGGGTTCTCCATAACATGTCCAATTCATTAAATTTTTACAGACTTTTACACTAGAAAATGGAATTTGCCATTTGCCTTCTCAATAGTTGTGCCAGTTCATAAAAGTAGTTATGCATCATTACTTTAGGAAAATATAGACCAATAGGTTAACAGTAAATCCTCAAATTATTTCAGATTTTCATAAATATGTAAAATAAAATATGTCCTCTGCACCTTTCAAGTGTATATATTTACAGAAAGATACCTGTTTTTAAATTTGGGTAAACATCTACTTGCTTTTTTTGATTTCATAAATGGAAAAAACTCCATCTACAAATACGCTTTGGGAAAGGGACTTTGCGTGTATGCATGTGTGTGTGTGTGCGTGTTGCTGTGTATTTTTAAGTATGTAGAAATTCCACCGGTACGTGCCTCACTTTTCTCTAAGGGAGTGTAATTTTAGATGGCCAGATATGAAAACAACATTAAGTTAATTAGGGGAAGAAAACCTTGCAATGTTACATGAAAATAAAATGTTCCTATAATATTGAAACTAATGCTTTATATTTTTTCTGCGTCATAGGGCTAGATAAAAGCATCATTTTTTCATA
This sequence comes from Psophia crepitans, assembly GCA_013399095.1. Classification (NCBI taxonomy): domain Eukaryota; kingdom Metazoa; phylum Chordata; class Aves; order Gruiformes; family Psophiidae; genus Psophia; species Psophia crepitans. The sequence continues at coordinate 1,231 of VWZZ01004393.1, forward strand.
GCAAATTATTGTCTTATTTATCATGCATGCATTGGGAATGAAATTTACTGTAAGGGCAGTACAGGATTTGTGCATCAGCTGCTTTCTTTTTGAATATCTGTGGATTACAGTCCATAGTCTTGTCTCAGGATATACAGAACTTTGTGGGAACCGCTGTCAGGTGAATGTCCAACAGATTTTACTGAAGTTCTGGGCAGGTCTGGAAGGAGCAACACCAGAGCTTTCTAATGCTTGGTGACATGCCCTTGCAACAAAGAAGGCTGAGAATGTCCTGGGCTGTAGTAAGCAGAGCATTTCCAGCAGATCAAAGGAGATGATCCTTCCCCTCTGCTCAGCACTGGTGAGACAGAGCTGGAGTTCTGAGTCCAGTTCTGGGTTCCCCAGTATGAGAGACACATTGACATACAGGAGAGAGTGCAGTGAAAGGCCACTAACATGATTAAGGGACTGAAGTATCTTTCCTGTAAAGAAAGGCTGAGAAAGCTGGAACTGTCTGGAGTCCTGGAGAAGAGAAGGCTGAGGGAGGATTTATTAGTCTAAATAAATAGCTGAAGGGAGGTGCAAGGAAGATGGAACCAGGTGCTTTTCAGTGATGCCCAGTGACAGGACAGGAGGTAAAAGATACAAACTGAAATACAGGAAATTCTGCTTAAACAAAAGAAAAAACCTGTTCACTCTGTGAGTAATCAAACTCTTGAAGAAGTTGCCCAGAGAGGTTGTGTAGTTTCCATCTCTGGAGATATTCAAAAGCCCATTGGAGATGGTCCTGAGCAGCCTGGTCTAGGTGACCCTGCTTTGAGCAGAGGGCTTGGACTAGACAATCTCCAGAGGTCCCTTCCAACCTCAACCATCCTGTGATTCTGCGACCTGCTTGAATACCTTACTCTGCATTTATTCCTATGAAGTGACAATAAAAAAATAGCCCTGACAAAAGCAGTTCCAAGTGCCAACTTGTGACGATTTCAAAGCTAACAATATTTTAAGAATAATAGGAAAAACTGAGTATCTACACTAAGGAAGTCCTTGAGCTTTTCGTTCCTCATCTGCCAGTCTTTGCAGAGGGTTGTATCCTTCATTGCACTAGTGGAAAGGGCTGAGCAGGCACATCCTCTGAGGGTAATGTGACATAAAGACTACAGCAGTCTAAGCCAGTTCACTCAAGAAAGGATAAGATACTACAGATGTGTTTAAAGGAGAAGTAACGAGCAGAGGTGAAGCAATTTTTAACATTGTTTTTTAACTCTTTAATCTCGCTGTTGCCAGTCAGGTTTTACTTCCCGATTTACCTTTTACAGCACACCAATAATTGTCTATTCACATGTCCCTGAAAAAAAACAACCCAACCAACCAACCAACCAGAAAAAAAACAAACCCAACCTCAAACTATCCAGGAGTACTTCTTTATGGCCAGTATAATGACCATGTTCAGTACGAGCTATACCAGTTCTCCTCTCTCTAGTTCGGTACTCATTGTCTCCAAAAAGTTACTTTAAAAGTGCAACTGAGTTTGAGATGGGGAAAAAAAAACTGATATAAGGAATTCCAGAATGAAATTTCCTTATGGAATCTCAGTGCCACTCCCTGTATGTTGTGCCGTAGTCTTTAACAGCACAGAAATCAATGCTGGTGTGTGACGGGAATGCTCATCCTTTTCTGAGTCTCCTTCATCAAAGTCATCACATCTGGCACTAAGGTTTTTACTCTGCTTGTGTCAACTGAGATACTTGTCACAGCCGTCTGGTGCCTTATAAACAAAAGATGAAGTTCTGTTGGCAGTATAATAATTTTTTAAGTGTTCAGTAGAAGTGATAATAAAATAGGTATTTATGGATATACATGGAGATATATATGAGAGTTTGCTTGTTCATGAACACAGATTAATTTTCAAGATCATTAAATTAATGTTTTTAACATTTTAATTGTTAATGCCTGAATGTTTTAGGTATTTACAATTAAATGTCTTCTCTGTTTCTGCAAAATGTAATTAGTTTTAAGGCCAGAAGATGCTGTAATATCTTATTTTGCTTTGTACTTCTGTGTACTGCTATGTACTCCGATGTCCCTGATATATAAGTAAGCTTTGGAACAGGATGTCTTTGGAGGCTGTGGAACTGCCATTGCAGTAAGACAAATAGAACAAACTTCTCAGGAACATTTAGGTATACTTCCTGTACTTACATGAAGGTGAAAAAGCCTCCAAAAGCAAAGTACTGGTTTTGTGTGTACCTATTTGGGAAAACAGAATGCCCTCACTTCCTTAGGCGGTGATGTTGTACAAGATGTGCTACAGTTGATGACTGGCACAGCTGTTGGAACAATGAAGTAGTTCAACTAAAATGTGTTGTTCTAGAGACTCAGATCTGTGTTTGCATGCCAATTTTCAAGTTACTACTACTCATGGCTGCTATGGTATCTGTTCAAGATTTGGCATTTGCTTTGGTCACGGTATCTAATTTCACTATGAAGTTATTTCCCTCAACACTCAGCTAAGATCCATAATTTTGTTACAGGAAATCTTAGCATTCTGTACTGCATTTACTGAGAGAGATAACTCTTTGTTTTTCAGAGCTTCCATATGGCTGGGAGAAAATTGATGATCCCATTTATGGCACTTATTATGTTGAGTAAGTTCCCAAGTTCAATATTAAGTTGCTGTTAATATGTCTTAACCTAATACTAGTATCTTCTGCAGTACTTAGCCTGGCAAGGCATGGGTACGATTACACATTACACTGAAGGTATACCAGGAATTCTCAGTCATCAGTAGAGCTAATGTGTCCAAATATATTCAGTGTGTCTCAAATCAGTGTCTCAGGCATTCAGTCATTCTCTTTCTCCAGGGTCTGATTTCATGGTACCATTCCAGATGATACTTGTACAAAGATCATATTCATTAAAGAAATACTGTATTTTCTATTTAAGGTTTGGATATCCAATGAGGTAAATATCTCATTAATCAATGAATGGAACAAAGCATAATAATTTTAACTCAGTTAAGATCCTTTTCTGGGTAGTCTTTCCTTGCTGCAAATCAGATGTTTACACTGTTTGTACTGGAAGGCAGGTTATTTATACGATGTGTATAAAATTTTAGGGATGTTGTGCTTTATTTTGCACTTAAAAGTGCAGCTGAAAATAAGATAATATAAATTTATATTTTCACAGCACAATCCTTGCTTTTATTTTTTTCAGATTTTATTTTAGTCATGAAACAAGAAAAAAAAGATTCTTACTTCTCTGCACAAAGGGCAACAGAAAGCTTTTGTTTGAAGTACTAGGTAGAACCTGTTCTGGCCAGTTCCTTCATAATATAAGTAAATCAGAGAGATTATTTTCTGATTTTTAGCTTAACACAGTGAATGAGACTTATGCAAAGTGAATCTAGATTCAAAATTGTGATACCTGTTCAGAGTGGTCAGTTCTCTGTCTGCTCTCTGCCCAGTCTGTGGCAGAGGAGGGAGAAAGCCACCCCCCATCAGGGTGCAGACAGAGTTTTGAAAGACTGGGAAATATCTGTCCATTAGTTCCTTTCGTTACAGAAGAGAGATTCTAGAGGAGATGGTCCTAACCTAAAATGTCAAATCCTGGCACTCTAACGGTAAATTTATTCTAGTTGTTTCATAAAAAATAGAAAATTTTGTTTTGTACATCACATTCATCTCTCGAATCCGTACCAGCACTTTGACCTAGGATCATTCTGGACAGGTACTGGGGCTGCTGCTTTTCCAGACCTCAGGATATGCTACTATTAGCATGCACAGGGTAGAGCCAGACAGTGAGCCCAAAAAAAGATCTGATTTCTGGAGGGTTAGAAAATTAGGATTCCCTTTCCTTCACTGCTGCACCGGCAGCAGCTTGCGGATGCCCACGCACCTTCCCTAGCCTTCTTACAAAGCAAACAAACAAACGAAAACGGTGTTTGCCCTGCTGACTCCTTCCGTGCCATTCGCCAAATGTGGCAGCACCTGCTCTGCCGCTTTGTCCGTGGCTTGTTCCCTGCCCTCAGGTGGAGGAGCCAGCAGCCCCATCTGCTTCGCTGCTCGGCCCAAATTGGCTTAGTCAGTCCAGATTCAAGCAAGAAGATACGCTTCTGAAGTCCCTACGTGATGCCATTAAATTGCCCTCAGTTTTTATGCCTGAGCTCTTTTATGATGTCCCCAGTAGCTAGGGGCTGGAGTTCTTGTACCTCTTGTGCTTAACATGCACACACGCACACACCCCCCGCCAAGGTTTCTGCGCATGCAATTATGCAGCCGCTGAGTGTAGGTCAGTCTTCTGCCCCAGTGGTTTTAGTGTGGTTTGGTGAGTAACAGGTGGTGTGCAATTTCTGTGCGTTAATCTCTTACTGAGACCCTGCCTTGTTGCTAGCGCAGCCCAAGGCGTTCTGGCACCAGTGGGGCTCACACGTCACTGCAGAGCCAGAAAAGGAACAAGTATTTATCTCCATTTCGTGTCCATCCACAGGTAAACAGACGCAAAGCACCAGGCCCAGATGTTGTTATGCAGTTACATACTTTAAGGCTGTTAGTGCCAAATTTATTAATCCAACCACAGACAGGAATTGTGGAAAGATACATCAGACCTGCAGCAGGCTCAGAGGTTTTTAGAAGTGGAATGGATGTTCACAGGATGGCATTAAAACTGCAGCCGCACTAAGTTTATAAGGAGTTTTATAGTCAGTAAAACATAGCTGTGCTTTAATTTGCTGTTTGAAACAAAGATTGCTTTCCATTTTTCATGGTAAAAAGTGGCAGTCACACCTTTTTTATTACCAGTATGCAACAGATGAGTTCATTTTTAACTAGATAAAATGAAATTACAATAAACTCTCTTAATTATGTCATTAAAGTGAGTAAATCGTGAAAAGTTAGATTATGAACTTTCAAACATTCAAGTCCAGTCCAAATTTACATGAAAGCCCTTAAAACTGTCAGTGAAAGAAGGGCTTATACTCCACTCACTGAAATACCTGTATTCCATGGGAAGTTTGTAAGGATGAGCGATGAGGTAGGCAGACTCAGGTTCACCTTACAAGGACCAGCCATACTCAGCTCCAATGTGCTGAGACTGGAGGAAAAGCTAAAAAAAAAAAAAACCCAAACAAACAAACCCCCTCAAAAAAGAAAAACCTCAGAGGTCTTGCTATTAAAGTTACTAAAGGCTAATCACAACATATCTGCAAATTCTGTTAAAAAAAATAACCTGCCCAGTATGACTTCCTCTCTTCGTCATGCATGAATGCAGGTGTGAGACGTTAAAATTTTCATTTGCCTTGTTATGCAGGTCCAGGCTCCATTTATAAGGTGTAGACATTTGATATAAATGAGAAGTGTTTGCTATACGTGGGTTAATTTTAATGCGATTTTCTCTTAATTTATAAACTAAGAACTAGCAGCACTTTGCTGTGCAGGACTATGGAGAGAATGTGGTTATTAGAGTGCACTGGATCTTTCAGCATTCTAATTGCCAAAAGATTATTTCCCCTTTAAGGATTATTAACTACAACACAGAGCTCAATTTCCAGACATGGTCTCCTTAATAGAACAGCTAAATTAGCCATACAGGTATTTATGCTGGAAAAATATACCTCCTTGACTTACAATTTCTGACAACACTCTGTTACTACTCAAATAGAAAAACTTATTTCAGGTCTTTCTGTCATTATAAAATATTAGTAACTGAAAAATGTGAATGTAAAGAAGAGTTAGGCACTAACAAGTTATGCATCAGAATGTCCACCTTTTAGGCACCCTGATCCTCAGAATTACTTTGGTGATTTATACACAATGATTTCAAAAGTTAGAGTCACAAACTACCAAAAAAACCACATACATAAAAGTAGCTAAAAAAATGAGATAGGTTAAACTCCTTCTGCTGATGCACTTGCTTGGATGGGCTACTATTGGCAGGACTCAGGATCTTGGCCATCAACTAAAATCTGCATACTTGGCATTGCTGCCCATAGATCTCCTAAGAATGTGTTTCAGCTGTCTTAAGCACACCTAATGTGAAACTTCATCGCAACAAACAACTTAACCTGGACACATTCACTGATGAGATGGCAGAACCATGCCTGTGTCTTACAGGCTGGCTGGTGGTGACAGTACCTACTCATAAGACAAGAGACAGTATTTCAGCTTCACAGTTAAATGCAGCCCAAAACCAAATCTTACCTCTGAGGGGCTGTCCCCGGTTAGCACAGAGCTAGCTAACAGAGGACAGCAGCACCGACTGCTCCTCTGTAGAGGGAAATTCAGGGTTCCTAGGACTAGAAAACAAACAAAAGGCAGCATGGTTCTTCTGCACAGCCACAATGGCACTAGGAGAAATTAGTTGGATTCTCATCTTTGGATCAGGCTTTTATATTTAATATACATTGCATAAAATAAAGGAAGAAAAGTGAAGATAGAAATGCTCACTGAATTTGATACTATGAGCAATGAGCAATAGATTTTTGGATCACATCCAAAATCTGTTTTAACCACAAAAGGACTTATTTGTAACCATCTTTAAAACTCACATTTGGCTTGTCTTATTAAGGTCTAGGTTAGTAATATCTGTTTTGTATGCAGCTGAAGTAGTGAGATGAAAGGCTAGAATGTCCTTTCAAGGGAACTACTTAGCTTAATAACTTCTTTCTCAGGTAAACTAATCAGTAGCAATTTTTCTGATTTAGTCATGAAGCTGTATAGCATTTAAAATTGCATGAAAGGGAGGTGTTTCGTACGTCATCCATCTAGGACCATAAATCCAGTGCTACTGACTGATAAAAATGACTGATTATCAGTATAATTTTCTTTTATTTGACTCCTCTTGGACACAAGGTTTAATACAGTTGTTTGTTGGAATTCTCATGTTGTGCTTTTGAGACTGCACACTACCATAAAACAGTCAAAGTATGGGAATAAATTGGAGCTAAGCATTACTAAGGTTGCACCAACAACTTGAGGTGCTTCAAGTACCTCTGCTAACCTTCCTGTCTGATCTGCTAGGACAAAAGGTTACTTTCAGAATAGCCATTAGTGAAGACATTTCTGTGTAAATGGACTAAACCAGAACTTAAATTCTACCCGGAAACTGTAGAGGGGCAGTGGGTAACAGATTCTAGCTGTGATGTCAGCACCACCAGAACTGATGTTCCTTGAGCCATGCACACACCCTGCATTAGCTAAAATCCCATCTTTTTTAGGTCACAGAACCACATATAAGTTGTAACTTAGGTCTGAAAGAGGCTTCCTGTGGCACTGAGATGTGGCCTGTAATTATAGTGTGACTCTAAGCACAGTTCAAGGTCCTAAATTCAGATCTGTAGTGTGATTTTATATATCCATTACATCTGTGTAATACAGCACAAAAGCTATGGGAAACCCATGTTCTTCTGGAAGGGCAGCTGAAGACCAGGGCAGGATACCTTAGAGCCTCTAAAATAAGACATGATCCCTATGTCAAAGCAGGCAACTCAACCAACTCTGTAGCAACAATGTTTTAAAGTTTTTCAAATGCTAATATAAAACAAGCCAGATATTTTACTCTATATCTGCTATTGGAAGCTGTTTTGTAGCTTCACACTTCTGCTTGTAAGAAGCCTACAGATTTCAAGTTTGAAATCCTGACATCTTTAGTACATTCTAATAATTACTTCCAAATGTATTTGCAGAATGCGATTATATATCAGAATTAATGCTGCTTGAATAAAAAAGTAAAACTCCTTTGGTGCCATAGAGAACTCTCTTTCACTGGCTTCCTCTGAAACCTTTTCTATGGATCCATTTTATTTGGTCATGGATGATCAGAACTGTAGCAGTATTTTCACCTGACAAATTTCACAGTATTTCATCACTGCCTTGTGTAATGGCAAAAGAAATACTTACTTTACAACACTGAAATACACCACATGACAGTTGGTAGCATAAAAATTACCTTTTTGATGCTTATCATAGTAGTTCACAATTACCCTGTTTAATGCATGTAAGTCTTGTCTTTCTCCATTTTAAACTGTTGAAGTTTGTCTCCCTTTCATCATATGCTTCTAGGTTTGCAATAGACTAAGGTGCTGAAGACCTTGACAGTTAAAGCATTGTCTAACTGGAAAGCAAAAGTCTAGGAAAGGAAAGCCTATGATCTTAAACAGCCTGACTGAAGAAGGAAAGGAACGGAAGGGACTTTGTCTGCAGTGCAGATTAAAATTTACAAGACAACTATTAATCAAAATTTTAGATTACAAGAGTAAGTTAGCAGCCACATGAATCAGTTATAGCCATGTTAACAAGGTAGCAACTCCAGGATTTATCATATTTACTTTCTCTCATTAAATTACATATTTTTTATATGACTGGAAATCTTTTCACTGTGTTAGTTCTGGCCACTAAATCCTGATTTTCCAAGTGTATTTTCCCCTATTTCACTTCTTAACGGCAATTCCGTGAAGCAGTGGTAGAATCTGAATCCCAAGGGATGATGAAAAGTGCTTAATGTGGCATGAAAGGTCATTTCATTATAAATTGAAGGTATTCAACCTTTTTTAGGATCTCAGAGTTTCAAAAGTTACCGGGTCACCTCTACAAATACTTAAAGCCCATGATTAGCATTGGATTTTCAGAAGAACTCAATAAATAGTAGCTCAGCGAGAACAAATAAGGAGTGACATGTTTGGGAACCTGCCCTTCTGTACATATGTATTTATTTCCCCAGAACAACGTTTGCAGCACAGGCCCCTTTTCTCAGTTGTGATCCTAACACGATCCTGTCTTGCAGAGTTGATCAATACAGCCTACTAAATTGTTTTTGCCTTCTTCAGAATACATGTGAAACACATCACAGGACAGGATTGTAGGAATGTTCATTGACTGATAAAATATATGCTTTAAAATAAAGAATTAAAATCAAGGATATGATGAGAGCATGTAACTAAGATAGTAGTTCTCAACACAATACAGAAAATCATGGTGTAATGGCAGAGATGTACTTACTGACCTGTTGTAGGAAATGTAAAACATCAAGAAAAAATTAACTTTTCTTATATTTCATATGTCTATCTATGTCGTTCTAATCTACCATCTGACTTAGTTTCTGCAACATCCGATTTTTGTGTACAGCTGAACAGATTTATTTCTAAGCTGCGATCTTAAAAGCACTCTGTGTTCTAGGCTTTACCTTTTCTAAGTGATTAAGTAATTTCACTTACAGCTAATCGATAATAGTGCAGAAAACTGTTCCAGACCCTTTGAATCATGCACAGAACAGTGCTTGTGCTAAAGACGTGAAAAACTGTCACTGTAGCATGCTTCACCAGTACTGCTGTTTAATATGTAGTCCCATAGATCAAAACCATTTGCCTGTAGCAGAGTTCAGCATACTGAAATGTTAGGACACTTCTCGGTGCTGTTCATTATGCAATGCGCTACACTGTGCATTTCTCATCCCAGCAAAATTATGTGGAGTACAAGGGACCTGCTCAGGCCCACTGGGGGTTCATGATGGTTTCACTCTCTAACCACACACACCTAAGTCACATACAGCATCCTACTGTGAAAATGATCATTTTCCCCAACGGAACCCAGTTTTTAATCAAAACCAAATTTTTTCCAGCCACATAAATAGAAGAACACAATTTGAAAACCCTGTCCTAGAAGCAAAAAGGAAGCTACAGCAGCATAACATGCCCAACGCAGAACTTGGAACAAAGCCTATGCAGGCCCAAGGTTTCCGAGGTACAGTACCGTGTCAGCTATCTTAGTTGAGATGAAAGATCCTGCTCTCCTGTTTATGTGACAATGATTTTGTCATAGTCTGATTAAAAGAGTAGTGTTGCCAATTCTCACAATGTTATCACCTATCTCCCAGCATTTTTCTCCCCTAAATGTCTGAGCTTCCAGAGTTGCGGGACTTATGAGCCACCTAAAATACTCTAACCTTCAGAGATGCAGAGAAAAGACATGAAAGTTGACTCAAGTGTTTCCTAAAGGCTGACGAACAGAAAGCACAATAAGAGCCCCAAAGTAATTTTCTAAATAAAATAATGAATTCTATTCTTGGAAGTGTATGACTGTCTCTTGAGCACCCGAGGTTGGCAACACTGAAATAATTAATTGTACTTTCTGTAAATTACTATTAATTGATGTTTGGTATGTTTCTAAACTAGCTCATCTAGCAAGCGTCAATTAAGTTAAAAGCCTCAAGCACTGTGTTATAGGAGTTTACAAGAATACAGCCTCTTGGTAACGTAAAAATTAATGTGCTTAAAATGAGCTGTATAAGCAGCAAACAGTATTGGTAGAGATGAATAAACTTTAATGTAAGGTTATAGTCAGAGAATGAGGCTTGTTCTCCTTTGTAACAGTAGAAAGCTCCTCATCAACCTTACCTAGACCCAAATTCTCCCACCTGCGCCCCGCTCCCAAGAGGTCCCGCAGCGTGAATGACCTGTCCCAGTGCTGGCGCGACCCCGCCGGGACGCGCAGGCTGCACGGTATGTCCTCTGCTGCCGGCCAGCCCAGCCCCACCGCTGCGGGTGAAACCAGACCACTTGAAGTCACAACCTTTGCACCTTCCTCCCACCCTTCCTCACCAAGCGCGGCACGGGAGAGAGGCACGGGGAGCCCCCGCCACCCACACTGCACACCGACCGAGGCATGCGGAGGGGGGATGTGAAGGTTGCACAGCAGTTACGTGTGTCACTTGTTGGATGCCAGAACCCCACGTGTGTGGGGAGAAAAGCTCACCTAATATTTAGCACTGCTTGTTAACAAATGAGTAAGATATTCAGGGGATGGATATTTCCTTTATTGCGGTTGGGAAATTCTGGATAACGTATTACTTTGTAGACAAAGCTGAATTTACAGGTTAGGAAACAGGTTTTAAAATTACCTCACAGATCATTTTTATTGTTGTAATTATTTTAGCTACACAGTATCCACTTCTAAATGTATTCCTAATATGAAAGAATATTTATAACTCCCCACTTATGGCTGATCTGCCTTAGATAAGAAATACATTGTAAGTTTTGTATGAAATAGATAAGAACTCACAAATACTTTTTTTCCTGGAATGCCTGCACTCTTTATTTCCTTGGTTTTCATACACTGTCACCTGCTGTCAGCCGATATTGTTATCTACTGTCCCCACTGTGTTGCGACTAGATCAGAACTTTTGTCTTTCTTGTTTGTGTTGACTGATGTAGAAAAACCACTCTTCACCCGTGATGCATCACAGTTGAAGGGGACTTTCCTCAGCACAACTCTTAAGAAAAGCAACATGGGTTTTGGATTTACAATCATTGGTGGGGATGAGCCAGATGAGTTTCTCCAGGTGAAGAGTGTAATTCCTGATGGGCCTGCAGCACAAGATGGGAAAATGGAAACAGGTAATTAAGATGGTTCCTCTGTTGTTTTATATGAGAAGTAGAATGCGACATAGATTTCTGAGTCTCAGTCTCTCCATGAATGTATACATTTTTCCATATGACTTTCTGTGTTAATGTATAAAGCAGCTGCTCTATAAGAAAAGTTCCTCAGATAAAACTTTCTTGTAATTTTTCTTTCTAATAATGCTAAGTAGCTTACTTTTCCCATTTCACAATATTTTAAGGGAGAAAAGATCACTGTGTTCTCCTACATAAATATCGGATATGATATCCTTTAGTTTATAGGCTGTTTATAGGGGAGTTTGTGCATGGAAAGAAAAGAGGCAGAAAGAGCACAGACTACTAAGGCAAATTTATTTCTTTAGAAAGGATGGTTTTGCAAAATAATCAAAGTCAAATCTGATTCAACATTGTTCTCATCAGAATCATCAAAACAAGAGTTTTCATTCTGGCATATGGGCACATAGGCATCTGTGGCCTACTAATAAAGAATCTGTGAAAACTAATTAAATGGAAGAAACTTCCTCTGAAGAGACTTAAAGCTGCTCTTAAGATCTGGACCACTACTGAAAATATTTTTATGTCCACAGACTGATACAGGATGCAAACCACTGTCTTAAAAGTTTGCAGGGTCACATCAGGTCTGTGTATGGATGAGACATTTTTGGAGGGAGATGAACTCCATTTCCAAGCCAGCTATCATCTCCTGTAGGAGACGACAATCAGTGAATAATAGAATAATTTCAGTTGGTAGGGACCTCCAGTCACCAACCTACTGCTCAAAGCAAGGCTAACTTCATGGTTAGATCAGATTACTCAAGGCTTCATCTGTGGGACTTCAGAAAATTTTGTAGGATGGAAATCCCACGGCCTCTGTGGGCTCCTGTCCCAGTAGTTAACCAGTCTCATGGTGAAGATTTTTGTTCTTTAGATCCAGTTAGAATTTACACTGGTGCAACTTCTTACTGGTGACTGTAGTCCTGTGTTTGTGCAGCCCTGTCACGGTGTACCTTCTTCCCCCAGCAGTACTTGTTCCTCAGATAATAGTCAGTCTGCATATTGGTACTGGGACATGTGCATAATTTTTCCTTCCATTTCTCACCAAGACCTTATAGAGGAAATTCTAGTTTGGAATTTATATTGTCTCTGCAGAAAACCAAGTTCATGATGGCCAGAGTCACTGTGAAGATAATTTCCTAACCAGTGACAGTTCACTGTGGATGGATCACAGCAGCAAAGCAGGATCCTTTCAGTGTGTGACAGTACAGATAACAAGCAGAAATAATGTGGGTGAAATAGTCCCAAGTGATTCTTCTTGAAATTTCCTTGCATCATTCTTTCATTGTAGCAAAGGAGTGATCTGGACTAGCGTATGTCGGAATAAATCACCCTGAACTCTAGTTTATTCTGTAGGACTCTCCAGGACTTTGCAAGTAGGAAGCATGAAGGTAGTGAAAAACATTATTTTTAAAAAAACCACAAGTTGCCTCAAGTCTCATACTACAGGTGGCATGATGTTTCTGATGCTAAGTAGATAAACAGATAATTTATTTAAAGAAGTAAAATGTAAGAAAAAAGTAGAATATAGATTGTTGGCATTAGATTTATAAAAAAAATTAGTCTAACAGCTCTCTAATTCTCAATTCTTGTTGCCATTTCAATTTAATGCAATTTGGTTCCCAAAGGCAAAATTAAATTAGCTGATGAAGTGAACAAAGTGTACAACAGACTTCTGAAGTTCAGGAGATTTTAGTAACACGAACTTCATTTTTTCTAATATTTTCATATTACCTAACACACTGCATGAGAGATTTTCCTTGTTTGTAACGGTTTAGTATTCTCAGATCCAGCACTCAAACACAGTTACTTGCTAATCTTTCTGAAGTGTGGGCTGGTTATTGGTGAACTTGTTCATACGAAATTCTTTTCTGTGGAAAAGAGAGTATCCTTGAAACTTACTTAAATTTTCATGTTGAAATTGAATATGGGTTCCATAATACTATCAGTGGTGATTATTGTAGTCATGGATTTTGATGAGAATACATAGGAAAAACAGGCTTTAAAATGCATAGAAATAATATTGATTTTTTTTCTATGGTAATTAGTTCAACTATGTTAAGAATGCAAGACAGAAAAGTACATTCAAATATATAATCACTCTATAATTACATGAGCCAGATATGTACATCTCAGAATAAATTCTGGCCTCAAATGTCTTCATTTTTGAGAACAGTGATAGAGTTCTGAAGTAAAGTAATTGCAGAATCTCAGCCTGATGATTGTGACGTCTAACATGGTTTCTATGTATATTTGAAGTGATTTCTAAATATGATAATGGCAAACTGAAAAAAAGATATTTAAGGTCAGCATATTTATAAAAGCATCATTCAGCAAAGTGCTTGTATTTCCTGATATCCAATCCTTTTCACACTTCTCAAGGTAGGGTTTCTCTCCCTGTTCAGATATTTACAGTCTAATCAATTGGAGAAATGAAAGACTCCCAGGTTCCATCAATAGCATATTGTTCATAAAGCTGTTAAAATCTTATGTTTTAAAACCATTAGAAATTGGAAAAAAAAAAAAGGTTGTTAGGTAGGCTGAATAGATGATGAATAAAGCATTTAAAATAGATTTTATTTATTCTTTTGACATAAACTGTGTGTCGTTGTGCAATTTATATGTGCTCCAGCTATGAACACAGTCATAGGAGGCTTTGATAAATGATTAAAATATCATATTGTGGCAGTAGGGCATCATAGCCCTGAGGACAATAGCTTGAGGACAGAGCTTGAGGACAATAGCACTATGATCTGTGAAGCCACCTGAGTGTAAGGGATAACCACAGGTGCTGGTGCTCCCAGCTGTAGTACAAATCTGGAGCCTTTCCCTTGAAAGGCTGATACTTTTTTTTGGCCATGTAGTAAACAAAATCCTATTGTTTCAGACCTGCATCAGATATGGGGGGGAAAAAAAAAAAAGACCCCCATCTCCTTCTTCTTACCTAATCTTGGCCACAGGCTGAAGATACCAATGTTGTACTTTATCCTAATTATTAAAGAAACAAGCTCATAGAAAAATAATATTCTGTTTGGTCTACTTCTCCACCCAAAATCTAATTTAGGTGTCAGATAGAAATGCTATTGAAAAAGAAAGGTGAATCTATGTAAGATGTTATTGTCATCCTTACTATGATCACAACACATGTGATGAAATGAAGATTTCAAAATGAAACAGTTTTGGATTTCATCCCTTGGAACATGGAAGCAGCTGCCTGAGATGACTTGGCATTGCTGTGATGCTATGAAACAAAGCAGTGAGGCAAACTGAGTGCACTGAGATGCAACTGGAGATTTCTGAAGTCCTGGTGATCTAACACCACCAATCAGTGCCCAGCGCTGGGCACTAAGAGGTACCTATAATTGTCCCAGACCCACAACAAACCTCGTAAGCAGACTCAGAGGAACCACATCTCAGTGGATCAGTCAAAACCAGCCAAAATTACATTCCTGATCCCATTTGCCAGATGTTTCAGAGTTCCTAAGGGTTATTATGCCCTCATGTAAATCTGGCATCTGTGAGCTAATGACTGTTAATAATACTGCAAATGCCTTTCTAGGACATGTTTTAGCATTTGGAGCTCAATCAAGCTGCTGGATATGAACATTACACTCCACAGCATCTCTGTATACTTCAGGACAGCCTTGGAGCTGATACCACATTCTTTCTGGAGAGGTTACATTGCTTTGTCTTGTCTGAAGCCTCACGCTGCTGATACAAAACTGTCTTCATTTAAGAGGTCCCTGTATCCCCATGAAAATGCTGAGGGAACGTCACTACTGAAAGACTGCATCCACATGAAAAGATTTTTATACAGTGAGTGATTTTGAATGACTGCTGTTCTAAGGCAAACAAAGATCTAGGCCTGCGGCTGACTGAGATAAAAGCTCAAGCTGCAAAGGCAAAACTTTCCTACAGTTCTCAAGGTTATTCAGTGGAGTAGCTTAACTTAAACATTCCCACATAATGAAGCTCAAGGAGGATTCTCACTCTGCACATTTCAGAAAGTTCCAGTTCCTTTGGTGAAATTTCCAAGAAACAGCTCAAAGATACGGTGTGCAAGTGGTTATTGAGTCTCTTGATAACCCTTCTGACTGATAAATAGCTATGATTGAACTTTCCAGAAATGTATATACATCTGTGATGAATTGTCTTAGCTCAACAGTGTGAATCAAGAAATGGGAAACATGCTCTTTCATTTCATCAGCCAAGCATACACTTGGCCAGCTCCAAGATGATAAGTCATCTGTAAACAATGCAGACTTGGGCTTTTTTAGATGCTATTCTCTCAGGAATGGTAGTTTCATTAGATTAATTAATCTATTCTAGAGATAAAAATTCATAAATGTAAGATAAGGTTTGGTTAACAGATAAAGATGTCTACAAGACAGATGTCTACACCAGGGCAACGAAGCTGGTGAAGGGTCTGGAGCACAAGTCTTATGAGGAGTGGCTGAGGGGACTGGGATTGCTTAGTCTGGAGAAGAGGAGGCTCAGGGCAGACCTTGTTGCCCTCTACAACTACCTGAAAGGAAGTTGTGGTGAGCTGGGGGTCGGCCTCTTCTCGCAGATAACTAGCGACAGGACAAGGGGGAATGGCCGCAAGTTGCACCAGGGGAGGTTTAGGTTGGAGACGAGGAGAAATTTCTTCTCAGAAAGGGTGGTCCGGCATTGGAAAGGGTTGCCCAGGGAGGTGGTGGAGTCACCGTCCCTGTGGGTGTTCAAGGAAAGGTTGGATGTGGTACTTAGGGACATGGTTTAGTAGGTAATAGGTGGTGGGGGGGCGGTTGGACTAGCTGATCCTTGAGGTCTCTTCCAACCTTAATGATTCTATGATTCTATCATATGAGTAGACATCTACTACTTCTAGATGGCTGTATTAAGATGAAAGCTAGAGACTAGAGATCTAGAGTCTAGAGATTGGTCCCACATCTACCACTTAGAATTTCTACTGCACCTGAGAGATTTCCAAAGGGAATGAGCCAGATGTTAGAAATACTAGAAGAAGTAACCCATGGCCTTGCTGCTATCTGTGGGCCCACCATCAAGACCCATAACAATCTTCAACACATAATGAATTTTTCAAGAATCAGAGGTTACTCTAAATGTAGGCAAATTAGAAAAACTACACACTTGTTGATTCACAAAGTCATAAATGTTGTTATTCACTTGAATAAGAGCAACAGTAAAGCCATTATCAGGTCACAATGTCACTAAGCTTAGGGAATAATTACCTAGTCATCATTCATGCATGTTTTTGCACAGTAAGGCTAATATCTTACAACCTCCTTAAAATGCAGGATACTCAAGGCAGAATGAATTGAGGACATCTGCAAAAGGATGCATTTTTTCAAGTTCAAACAAACTCTTAATTCTCTTCTCTGCTTGTCCATTGTCAGTTCAGATGAACAAACCATTATCTCACCTAATGTCAGTTCAGATGAAATGCAAGCTGTCCATTTTCAGAAACACCAGAAAATGTGTACTATATATATTGCAGTGATGTGGGTGTTGGTCCTTTTTGTCTGTAACAAATCACAGGACAAGAGGAAATGGCCCCAAGTTGTGCCAGGGGAGGTTTAGGTTGGATATTAGGAAAAAATTCTTCACCGAAAGGGTTGTCAATTGTTGGAACAGGCTGCCCAGGGAAGTGATTGAGTTACCAACCCTGGAGGTATTTAAAAGACGTGTAGGTGTGGTGCTTGGAGACATGGTTTAGTGGTTGGGCAGTGCTAGGTTTATGGTTGGACTTCATGATCTTAAAGGTCTTTTCCAAACTAAAACAATTCTATGATTCTATATATCCACAAGGAATGCCTTCAATCCAAAGAAGCAAATATGTCAATTTTTTTAAAAAAGTAATGTTTGACAGTCATCCAGGAATGTGAATACTGTCAGAATATCACTAAAGGTCTCAGTGTATCATGACCACACCCTGCTGTACCTATATTCTTTTTCAAACAGGTCAAGTCTCTCTCATGTGCTATAAGTCAAGACCCATCTGACAATATTCTCTTTTAGAATATTCCCTCCCTCTGGTAGCCAGCTGTTTACTGCAGTTGTCATCTCAAGAACCGGTCACACACCTACGTGGGACTCCATTTCCACAATACCAGTAGCTGGCTGAAATTTCTTTAGCTCACCTGCTTGACACCACCTCATCCAGTGGCACCAAGAGGACTGGCCTCCCAAAGTTAAGACATAGCGTTAGGAACGTCAGAGATTGTGCTACTCATTGGACTGCTGAGGAAGGAGTATCTTTTCATTACCCTTATGCATCTCCAGGCTAAAACACTCTTTTAATATATACCGAGGCCTCATCAAGTGTCAGTCTTGCCGCTGCAAGCTTACGCCATGTGGCAGATCTGTGAGAGTGGAGCAGCATGCATAAAACCAGCTTGTGTTACCAGCCTCCCTTAACATCCCTGATTTGTTTGGAAGCTAGGGTTTTTCATCTGAAAGGGCAGTGGTCTTGTGTCTCCCCATTTCAGTCCAGCTAAGAACAAAGATCAATCTCTCTCTCTCTCTCTCTTTAGAAGTTGCTATTAATCCCATGGAGTTAAGACAAGGAAAATTAACTCTTTGTAAAGGAACTAACAGCAATAGCAAAATATATATCAGGCATCATGGAGAGTGATAATTTCTCCCAACAATGTCAGGCCAGTTGGTGTGGATTTGTGTTATGTTTACTGCTTGTGTTCCTACGTCCTCCAGCACAGGCAGCTGAGGAAACAGTGCAAAACACAGCAGAAACAGTGTCTTTGCATCACGTACAACCAAAGTCATTGCAATCTCTGTTCAGTCACGACACCTGCAGTTCCTTTCACCGGTGATACTGATTACATTTTCTTTTTGTGAGCCAAACCAGGAGTAACTATTTGGCAAAACCTCGACCTGCTTTTCTAAAACCAGTCTTCTTTCATGTCACAATTTAATTTGGCTTTTCAAGGAGTGGAGATTGAGAAGGCTTTGAGACTGGAACTGCAATGTGAATGCTGTGGTCTTTACACCTCACATGAGGATGCAGATAATAGATGGCCTGCCTAGTTCACAGCTGAGACGACTGGACATCTAGGGGCTGTGCTTCACTTTTTTTTCCCTTTGCTCAGTACACAGCATCCCACATTATATTCCCCACCATAAAAGCGTGCATATGTCACATAACTAATGCCAAAACTGTTCAAGAGGTGCGCGGGTAAAATCAGCTCTGACTTTCGAGAATCTTCCCAGGGTAGACTAATGCAATGCTGCTAGTCCTCACAATTTTATCCTGAATCTCTATGTAACCAGAATTCGTTAAAAAGAATTAAATTCTCTTAAATATTTTTTAAAGTGAATAAATGTGAATCAAATTTCACAAGATAAGAGTTTCTGTTCCCCTAGTTGCAGAGGAAAGCTCTGAAACATGACTACATTATACTTAAGAGGTTTCAAGCAGAAAGAAAAAAAAAACCACCCAATTTTCATATTTATTTGCTATCATGTATTGAGACTGTCACTTCAGCGGGGGGAAGGGATGTGACTTGTAGTTTTGAATGCTTGATAGTGGCAGTAAAAATAAAACTGGCATTTTAGGAATATTAATAGCGATAACAACTTAGTAGTAGAAAGATACTCTTTTTCAATCCCTCTTTCTTTCATAATTTAAAGTAGGCAGAAGACAGCACTTCGGTTGCTAGAAATTTTTAGTACTTGTGCTATTTTTTATAATACTAATTTTCCATTCTATTTTTTGTGTTTCTATTACTTTCATATAATATGAACTTGCTACAGTGATCACAGTAGTAGCCATAAATTTCATCTTACTTTAATCAAGGACCTGGGAAAATTGTGTCCACCTCTGTCACAAAGTTGCTTAATTCTAATCTCCATGAAGTTTGTATTTCAGTGTTTTCTTCACATTTTTATTCTTTTAGTACTCACTAGATTGTTAGATACTCATTGAATGATAACCAGGACAGAGATGAACCTAGACTAAAAAAAAGGTATCCATATTTTATATACCACATGCTCTTACTGTCTGCATCTGAGGTCTTTGTGCGCATCTTGTCAGGTTTCCTTGGTTGGCTGGTGTGGTATTCAATAGCCTTGTGTTCTCCTCAAGGTGAAGAAAATACGTATGTCACTGTCCTGCCTGATATGGAGTTAGAGCCTGAGTCCATGTTGCCTATCTATCAAGCTAGTGAGCATTCATTAAGCACTGCATACAAATCTTTCCTATTAAATCATTCCACTTTGAAAGAAATGAATATTCTTTGAGGTATGAAGAGAGCTTTTGATTCTTTTTAGCCCTGTCATTTGGCTATTCCCTTAAAGTCTTCAATTGAAATTATTTATACAAACTGGAAGAGCAATTACAGCAGAGCATCTAACTTGGATTTCAAAACACTTCTGCAAATGGACAGTAAGTTCTTTAAGTCACAGGAATAATTTAAAAAAACTTCTTAGGAACTTCTTGTCTTCATCTCACATGCTGTCTAGCTTCATGAGATGATTCTACATTACTAGTACAGATTGCACTCAGTGGTCTCTGACACCGTATGTTGGGTTTTAGCCCTGAAGTTTACCATAATTTAGTAATTTTGGCAATCTTCTATGTCAAGCTTTAGTACCTTAATTCAAGGTGGTTCAAAAGATCACATAGATCACCAAGTATGGTGTCGATAGGGAGAAAAATGTTGTCTCCAGCGGACAACTGAGACTACCAACATTTGGGATGCAATTCAGTTGCATAAACATAGGTGTCCACTGCCACTGAAAGGACCAGAGATCCCATCCAGCCTCCTCCTGCCCTTCCAGGTGGCAGTCTCTTGTAAATCCTGGATCATACCTTCAAGTCCCATATGAACATCTCAAATGCCCAAGGCTGTGGTAAATTACATTAGAGGCCTACTTAAACGACCACATTCCTCCTTCAATGCCTTAAAAGGAATGTGTATATAGATTTCTTTGTTTTTCCTTATCATCTATTACAGCAAGCAGTGATTGATTCATTACTGTAATAATAACCCTTTTCTCACAGTTTTAAGGATATTTATTTCCCCTAGCCTAATTCAAACCTCAGACTTGTGGTTTTATGAACCCTTAAGGAAATGGTAAAAACCATTTTAAACTTAATAGGCTTAATTTTCTCTTGTTTAACCGTTCAGACAACAACTTTATAAGAAGCCTGATGGTTGGGTTCAGAAGTATAGTGCTGATTATAAATTCTTTTTCATCTCAAGCACTTATAATATTTTGGTTCCCATAAAATATATACCAATATTAGGATTTAATAATATATTTAACTTGTTTTCTTTCCTATAGTGACTCTTCTTCAAAAGACTGATTTTTTTTCAAGTCCTGATAATACACAGAAATGCAGCAGGAATCTGAAAAGGACAGCAATCTTTCATTTTGTTTTGATAAAATCCATATTTGTACACAGGAGACAACTCATAGTATGCATGGTTTATGGCTCTTACTTCATTTTGAAAGGAATTAATGTTAGTTGACACTGTATTTTGACATAT
The DNA here is from genome assembly GCA_013399095.1 of Psophia crepitans. Lineage (NCBI taxonomy): Eukaryota > Metazoa > Chordata > Aves > Gruiformes > Psophiidae > Psophia > Psophia crepitans. The sequence continues at coordinate 22,162 of VWZZ01004393.1, forward strand.
GTTTATCAGTCCTAAGAATGATAATATGTGCTTGCTACTTGAAACAGTAAAATACGGGCCACGTAAATAGGTGAAATTCTGGGTTATGTAAGGTGGCTGCACAGTCTTCTGCAGGAGAAAGTGTATAAGCAGATCGACTTATATGCAGTAAGATAATTCTAATGGCTAAGCCATTGGAACAATTCTTCCAGCACTGACTATTGAAAGTGGAACATGTTTGGTTAGGGATAGCTGTGGTCGGAATGTGCCTAGCCATGCCAGATTCCACGTGTCTCTCTATCCAGAGTTTCACCTTTGCCCAGATTTTCACTGCAGTTGTGTTTTTATTTAACCCAGAAACCAAGGGTGACATAATGCAGCTTCGATCTATGATAATGTAAACGATCCTGTCTCTTACAGACAAATGCAACACAAAACATATACACAAGAGACACACTCTGTTTAACCTAAGCTGCCAGTCTAGGGCTCTGTGAGAGGAGTAAATGGGGATCTGGTGCTCAGAGGTGCTGTATCTTTAACAGAGAATGAGATCATACAGAAATCAAGAAACATGGCAACGTAAAATATAAAGGAGCAAAGGTGAAAAAACTCAGAGAGTATTTGGAACACAAACTATTCAAGTATGCGCAGCCTCACGTTCTATTTAATTCAAGGTCTGACTCCATGGAAAACATGGCCACAAAGGCCAAAAGCATCGACAAGGACACTAAAACTAGGTATCGCAGTGTGCAAAATACGAAGGCAGAATAAATGTTAAATGATTTTTTTCTGTCTACTATCACATACTAATACACTTTTATCCCATTTTACTGTTAATATTGTCTTGCACAAAGCAAATGTGTATGACAAGTCTTGAAAGCCCATAAATTCGTGCTTTGATCTGATCTCCATCACACAAGATCTTCAGATTCTACTATTAGGATATTTAGCATAGGCCAGAAGATGATAAATATATTTTCATAATCCTCACATTTATTAGGACATTTTTGTAAGTTTTGCACGTTGCCAGATGAGTAAGCAGTATGCAATGAACTCAGTGGCTGCCAAAAATGCTGCAGTTGCAGAAATAACTTTTCTCCTATCAAATGTAATTAACATCTATCTCGCATGATTTGGCTCTTTGTATGAACAGACAAAAATATATATTGAAAATAATAGTCATCATCTTCTCATGTACTGTTTCTTTCAATAAATAATGATATATTTTAACATGAAGAATGATCTGGGAGGGGGAAAAGAGCTTGTTTCTATATAAAGAGGTGACAGGGAAAGTGAGAACTTCATATTGCACTAATGAAATTCAAATACAGAACTGTACTTTTCAATATCATCAGCCAAGCCACCTTTGATTTTCTTTAAATTTTGTTGTTTTGGCATATAGGATGTTATTATACCATTCAATTATCAGAACAAAAAGTAAACATTTAGCTGAATTTGAGGTTTTTTATTTTTGTATTAAAATATAAATAGATTAAGAATGCATAATCACCTCTGCCTTGACATTCATGCAACCAAATACAGTATGTATCTATATTAAAATCTGAAAGTTCAGAAATTTAGCTCTTCATTTGCATTTATTCTTTAAGAGCAAATTTTAAAGCTAAAATTTAAAGAAATCTTTAAACCCTTTGAAAATTTAAGAGTAAATTAAGTAATTAATTTTAAGATACAATTTCTGATGTATACTTAGAATGGGAAATATCTTTCTTGACGGTTAGCAAATATTTTACTTGAACAAATAAATTAACATCTCTGTCCCTGACTTTCCCCATCCAAAAGGAGAAATAGTAATTTTGGAACTTTGTAAAGTCCAGTAATTATTGCAGTTAGCATCTCCCATCATAACTACCACAAACATTAGTGAAGAGAAGCCTAACAGAGTTCAGCTTAAGATATTTAGGCCAACTACTGTAAATGTCCACCTGTGTGGTATACATTAAAACAGAAATCTGTGTTCAATTGCATGTAGATCAATTTTTTGTCAGTGCTCTGATTTTCTCGTTTGATGCATAGCATAAAGTAAAAATATCCAGAGTTACATTAGAGATGAAGAAACATTGCAAGGCATATAAATCATATTCCAGGAGCTTTGTGAACCTTTAACTAATGGGGGTTACAAAGACATTTCAGGCAATTTTGTTATGAGTTCACTTCTAGAGCATCCTTCACTGCCTATTGCCGGAATCAGGGTATTAGCACGGATGCACCTCTCACCTGACCCTCTTTAGCTATCACATAGCCTGTGTAAGAAGAGCAAAGTTTATTCCAGCACTTATGCAACTGCCTCTTTGTAATTGATGATTCTGACTTTTTTAAATGGCTTGTTTGTTTAAAAACCTGTAATGAAAATGTCTCGATAACAGAAGGAGCACTTTTGAAACCAGTAGGCGGGCATGAAGTTAATCCTGATGAAAAGTGAGAAGCCCTTGGAAAATTTTATCCAGCCTTTCATCTCTCTACCCCACAAAAGTCTTCTCCTTGCACTGCTCACAGAAGTGCAATATTGGTTCTGAATCAGTGAATGGAGATGGACCCCAAGAGACGGTGCTGCTACTGTACGCTCTGTGCACGCAGCAGCAGGGAGCTGCTTGGGCTGCACTCACTCCTGCTCCTCTCCTCATTCAGTAGATACCACAGGGGAGCAGTGCGGTGGCAGAGGAGCCAGGCTCCCCTAAACACTGCTCCTCCACCATGCCCAGATAAGCATGGACTGTGTACAGGAGCGAGACAAATTCTGGGTGAGTGGAGCTGAGGAGTTTTTCAAGGTGTCAGCTGTCAGTCTCGGGATGTGATTAGATGGAGGAGCAGAAGAGGGTCCCATCTCCAGAGGCTGGGTGCAGACAGGGAGAAAACTGACTGGACTAGCATTTGCTGAAGCTGAAGATATGAGAATTTTGTTTTTCTTCTGCAGGGAGAAAAGGCAGTAATTTTATGCTCGGAGATGGCTGGAGAGTGGGTGTTTATGTGCATGTGTGTGCATGTGGAAGGAGGAAGAGTGGGCAGGGCAAGGTACTAAAGAAAAGCAGAGAAGGAGCTCTGTGAGAAAGGTCTGAGAGCAGCGATGTGAGTATAGACCTTTTAATAACTGGCACTTTCATTCCTTTTGATGTATTGCTTTCTTGTTCAGCTTCTAATGAAAGTAAAATAAAATTCTTTGTATTCACCTAATTTCTTCTGCATAAAAATCAGCATCATTGTATGCAGTATTTACTGACAATTTCTTTGCCATACTGAGCATAATCTCTGGTACTCCTAAGGAAAAGTCAGATAATGTTGCACATATCTTTTCTTGATAGGTCTGTTCCTTGAGAATTTACTCATAGGCTAGTGTGAGTCATGAAGAATGCTGGGTTATGCTGCTACTCTGTTATTCCTGGTCTTTTCTATTCGACCTGTACATACACAAAATTACAAGTCTCAATAAGCAAAGGCTGTCAGCAGTTGATGATTATTGGCCTGAAATCATGGCTTTGAATCCTGCAAACCCATCAGTTCTGCAGAAGCTGACAGGACTGAGCTGGGGGTGTCTGTAACACAGTGCAGGACTGAAAGAGCACAGGAAAAGTTGGTGGTGTTGCACTGGCGCAATTCAGAGAAAGCAGGTAGCAGAAAGAGGTGGAAAACTGGGAAAAAAGAGGAAATTAAGGTAGCGATGAGAATCTGACAGTGCTTTCATGTCTTTTAAGGGAGAGGTGGAAGTTATAGTTTAACACAAATATCATAGTGATTGCAGAGGAATGAGACATGCTAGATGTGCAGGGCGGCATTAATCATATCACCATCACTAGCGTGTTACTAGGATTATTCCCCTGATACTGGCCAGAGCGTCAGCCAGGGCTCTTGGTACCCATCTTGTTTGATGGACCCTGGTTGACTTTCTTCCACTGAAACCTCTAGAAAAGTCTATCTGCCACAAGGTACCTGGTGGGGTTAGGCAGGTTGTCCTCAGGCAACTGGAGAGGAAAGCATCCAGCCACAGCACAGACACTGCCTCCTATTAGACACCATCAACGAATCACAGAATCACAGATTGGTTAGAGTTGGCAGGGACCTCTGGAGTTCATCTAGTCCAACCCCACTGCTAGAGCCGGATCACCTGGAGCAGGTTTGACAGGATCGCATCCAGGTGGGTTTTGAATGTCTCCAGAGAAGGCGACTTCACAGCCTCTCTGGGCAGCCTGTCCCAGTGCTCCATCATCTTTATCACCAGTACCAGAAATCACCCTTGTATTTAACCTTGTTCAATTAATAGGTGGGTTTGGGAGGAGCTTCCTATGTAAAATTCCACATGAAATTCATGCAACACTGCAGTGCTACACACTGTACCAAAGTATTTACCACATTTATGGGTTCATACTTTTTAGAATGTTGCCTTATTTTAAGGGAGTTTTGTTCTAACATAGACAAGAGAAGTTAAAAATAGTATTGGTTTACCTCTGGTTGTTTTCCAGACAGATTAGGATGACGGCATCATTACTCAGACTTCAGAAAATCTTTCTGTTTTCTTGGTAGATTGTTTTCAGCAATCTGTTTAGTCTGTTCCGATTATTTTCTGTATATCAGTATATTTTTTAGGCCAAACTTGATTGCATCAAAAGTAAATGCAGTTCACTATTATATAAGAGATTCAAGTGTTTCTAGTGCAGTTCCTACTCATTTTAAAAAAATAGCTTTGAATTGTTTTGGGAAATAAGGATAATAATAAGAATTGCACTTGAACAATTTTTTGTCAAAAATGTTAATCCGTCTCAAGTGCCAAACTGATGGATTTTTATTTTAACCTGTATACTGTTGTAAATATTATCTTTCAATTGCCTGTTCAGTTCTGAATGAAAGACTGTGATATTTTCAACATTTCATTTGCCACAAGTATAGTGAATTCTGCTTTGCTAGAGCATAATATATGTAATTTCAAGTCAACTAGAAGTAATAGTTTTCCAAAAATGTTGGCAAATATATTTTTTTTTAAAAGTTCAAACTGAAAATAATACTATCTTAAGAAAATTCAGTAAGAAAACAAAACCATAATGTTTCTAATTTTTAGAGGTTTTTTAATTGAACTTTTCCAGCAAAATTGCCACAAACTGGCAATTTCTTCTAGCTAACCCCAACCTAGGAAAAAATTCTCAGAAAACACATTCTTTGTATAACCTCATTTTACCAGCTGTCTTACCTTCTATTTACCAAGTTCCTAATGATGAGAATGTTCTTAAAGTTTGTAAAGCAACATGCATGTGTGTAGTGTATGTACAGGCACAGGTACAGTGGTGCAGCCTCACTGATGCTCCAGCAGGGACACCGGTATCAGCGCTCCCCGAGGCCACACAGCACCCCAGCTCTTTTTACAGCAATGTCTGGTGCAACCATTTTCAAAGATCAGAGTTTCACTGAGTCATCCAATTATATGTCACATTTCCAAATATAGAATACTTTTTCTAATTGCAGTCTGTTAGAGATAATACGTAGCCTTCCTGTGGCTATGAAAGCAGCCCTATCCAGTTGACAAGCAGAGTGGTTCACAGTACCTTGTACAGTATTTCATCTGCTTCAACAGACTTCAGCAAGATTTTTACTCTTTCTTGCAGTGGCAGCAAGTTCTTCTCCCAAATCATAGAAATAACTTGGGCTACCATGACTTCTTTGTGACCTCTGTTTACATCTTGCAATAGCAGTTTTTAGAGACAGGCTATACATTGAACCTATACCGTCAGAGTAATTTAAATTTCTCATGCACTGTACCCTAACTGTTGTATTGCTATCAGTGATGGAATTAGATGTTCTTTTAAATCCTGGTTTAGGTGAAAAACAGAGAAATCACATTAAGCTTATATAATTTTTATTCCTTTTTCCTTCACCTCTTTACATTTTAGTCAATTTGATGCAACAGTATTAATTTGCCATTAGATGAAGGCACACCTTGTAGTTTTGTGTTTGAATTAGCCAGCGTGTCTGCTTTTTAATTTGCGAGTGTGAGGGATTTGAGGAAATTGCAGAATTCTCACGTAACTAATTTCTCTTTTAATGGCAACAGCTTTTAATCTCTTTCATGTCTTGTTGGTATCTGAGCACATCTGGGTCTTACTTAGGTATTCAAAATCTTTGTTATGCCTCAAGAGCATCCTTGCCAAATGGATTCTATTTGTGCAAATGGAAAAGAAGAATATATTATCAGTCATGATAAACAGTCCTGCTTTTGCACATTCCCTTTAACGACACTAAAACAACCGTACAGATAAGTACTCATTCTACTCCTTTTCACAGCTGGGGGGAGGGGGAGAATTGTTCGGTAAAAAAAGCGTAGGGTGGGTAAGAACCAAGTTGGGAAAATATTTCATTATAATCCAAGTAGAACCTGACTGGACTCCAGTGGAGGAGAAGCACAGCTGTTAAGTGCAAGCAGTTCTTCCCTGTGCATGCAGAAGACTTGCAATTGGACCTAAACCTCATCTTTGACGTTACTCATTTTAATCATAGAATCATAGAATGATTTGTGTTGGAAGGGACCACAAGGATCATGTAGTTCCAATCCCTTTGCCATGGGCAGGGACACCCTACACTAGACCAGACTGCCCAAAACCCCATCCAACCTGGCCTTGAATACTGATGGTATCATTTGTTGAATGCCAGGACAGAGTCATTCATGGGTCTGGTGAACATGTTCTTTGTAAGAATATCTACTGACAGGCAAGGACTCTTCAAATACAGAAATGCTGTTCAGCTTCCCTGGCCAGCATGTGGGACAGTAGGCACTAATACCAGAGGGATTTATCCTACATTTTCTTCACACCATTATGTTTCTCCCTCCATTTCTGCTAGTATTTGCTTTTTTCTCTATTTCCATGTCACTTAAATGACATTATCAGTTCCACTATTCCTAACCCTCTTGTACTTGGCTGACTTTGAGGGATCTCTGATGCTTGGAGCTCTTTCTGATAGCACAGTCTAAAGCTAAATCCTAAAGGACATAGAGGTAGATGATCTCAGCTCTATCAGAGTAAAGTCTGTCCTGTGTCTTCAAGCCCAAGTGAATGCAGCTGGAAAAAAATGTGCCACCTATGGTTATCAGCAACACTCCACCAGAGAAACATCTATGCTTGGTGTGGTATCAATTCAGGATTGCCTCAGAATCTGAAACATGCTCTCCAGTTTCTACACTAGGTAGACCACTGATTCTCCTTCTAAATCACTACTGGCTTTGAAGCTAGCTGAAGCTATATGAATAAGTGTGAAAATATGTATACCTCTGTTTTCAAAAAGTACCTTTTAGATGAGTTCTACTAGGAGCACTTTATGGTATTCAGCATTTAATCTGCAAGTCATTGCAATAAATCCTGGAGCACAGTGAAATCTGAGAAAGAAAATGGATATGGTCACTGCAAATTCCAAAGTTAGTCTCCTTTCTTTTTCTGGTCTTTATCGTATGACAACATAAAAGCACACCAAGAAGCTTTTCACATCAGTTATCCCTAGCATATGAAGTCATTCATAGAAGTAGTGTTAGTAATTGTACTACAGTGACATTGACAGCATGGTGTCAGACTTTTTCATTGCACAAACCTCCTCCACTGTCCCCAGTTAATCAGAATATTCCTTGCCATGAGAATGTTAGCAGCGCTTTTACCATAGTTCTCTCATGTGAGATAATAATCTACATATTCTTTGAATTATAGTGAAAAGACTGGATAGTTTGGTTCTCAATGGAAAAAATAGATAGAACTCTGCAGAATTTGTTTATTCACAGTGTTTAAATATAATTCCAGTTTTTTATTAACCCTGAAGATCCAGTCTTGACAAAGTTCCAGTAGTAGTTTACAGTACTCCAGGTCCACTAGACATTAAATATATTGATTGATTGATTGGTTCATCTTTATGTACATAAAATTTGTCAAAGATAACAATTTTGGGATTCCTTGTTGAGAAAAACTAAAGGTCTGCCAGCTGGGAAATGCCGTGATTCATTCTTCTAAATATTAACTGAGAACACAATATATAAACTTTCACTAGTATAAAATAAGAAAAAATAATTACAAAATATAATATTATAATATTTAGTAGATTGTTTTCAATTACTGTAAAAGAAAAATGCACTAAGTCAAAGAAACACTGAATTCATTCTCCAAGCCATGCTTAACTTTGCTGGTAGAACAAAATTATTTCTAGTGATGTCTCCCTTGTTAGCGTAAGCAGCCCCGGATTTGGTTTGAGTGATTCAGAAAGACAATTTTGGGTTTCTTTCCATCAACCTGTATATTCTTGATTATGTTATATGCAGAAAGAATTAAAATAGAAAAGGAGCCCTGCTTTCATTTTCGTGCGTAGGGTTGTCTGGAATTTTTAGTTTAACTTTAGGTGAGGTTCTTCTGATTATAATCCCCACTGGAATTAATGACTGTGTCATTTCATTGTATTTCTAAAAAAACCACTCATATATACAGTTGAAACCTTATTGTGGTTTTTTGTCTGGAAATTGCTTTCTGGCAGGGCATGCATGCAAACACTGTGTGCACACAAGCTTGAAAAATTAATAATTTCGTACTTGAACTGTCATAAGAAGCAAAAAGAACAAAATCAGTCTCAATACAAATTGCCATCCATTTTTAAAACATTAATTTTTGGAGCAGGATTCACCAACAGGTGCTAGGGGTTTTGTGCCTCCCTGAAGCAGGACAGGGGTATTACAGACGCAGCCAGTTAGGATATTTTTAAAGACAGGGAAGAGCAAAGCACCCAGTGTACATCCGCTTCCTTTCGACTTTATCTAGCACTCTGCTGCTGGCATTCACATCCCAAATTCCCACTGTTCTTTCCGTTCCCTTACCCCACAGCACACACACTCATCCACTGCTCATCCTTGGTTATCTCCTGTCTCTAATGTGCTGCATCCCAGCTCACACCGTACTTTTAGCCTTCTTCAGGCACTTCTCATGCAGCAGACAGTTGTTAGAAGGACGCTTGTGAAAGAGCTGTCCCATTTCCCACAGTTTTCCCAGGCTGTGCATAAAATATGCTTGAGAGAAATTTTCCATGAATTGTCTTCTGCACTGTGGCTACTGTCTTCAGTTGGATGGGAGACTACAACTTGCTCTCAATTTTTTGATGGACATAGAAGCAATACACTTTCAGGAGAGATGGTACCACCTACTTTTGTCAGGAGCAGAACAGAAAATATTGCATGGAAGCAAATGACAGTAAGTGGCAGTCTTTTGAGGAAAAGTTAGATATAATGATCATTTTGGGAAGGGCTTTTTAACTACAGGCTGCCCATGGGATGATTCACAACGAGAACATTGGGAGATGACTGGTGTACTGTGAGACTGCTTTTCCAGTCTGAACACATACAGTCTGATACGGGATCCCAGTCATTCATAATAACCCATTTTAATTTACTTTTATTCATTAGCTAATTAACAAACTAATAAATTCAAGCATCCACAAAATTAATTCCTTTCTAAAGAGGAAGGTATGGTGTGTTCTCATACAGAACAGAGGATTAATGCCCTTCTGTACATAAAAACTGAGATTTCACTATTGAGCAGTAATTGATGTATCCATAATGCCGCTTAGTTCGTTAGAAATGTTAGGATCCAAGCACTAAGCTGAACCCCTACACTGCACTGGAAAATGATAGAGTATTTACCTTGCAGTAGTGTTATTATTGTTCAAATATTTACTGCAGTGGAAATGAAGTCACAACGAAATTGTGACTCCTCGGTGCTATAAACCTTACAGGAGTACTGCAAATTCTCGTCTGTCTCAGAAAGCTTACAAACTAAAAGAGAAAATAGCAAAGGTGAATGAGACACACCAGGAGGCACAACAGCTAGTGGGAAATTGGGTAATCATCATAAAAGGACAATGTGATTCTTAGCCATGCAGCTGTAAGGGTGAAAAGTGACCTTTTCTGAACCACTATAAGGCTGGGGTTTCCTGTGTGTTATAAAGCAGCCTTAAAGCAGGGCCTGGATGGGACTTCTGTTAATGATTTTGCCTCCTTTGTCTCACCACAAAATTATTATGCAAGCTAAATTTTGTGGTTTAGACTCAGTGTAGTGTTCAGGAATGGGCTGGAAAAGAAAGCATAAATTATTCAGTGGTGAAGGTGTTAATTTGTTTTGCAAAGAATAAAAATATATTGTCCTTGAAAATGAGTGCTTGGCAGTGAAAGAGGCTCTAGAGATATTAAGATAACGTTTGCTTGGAAGGAAGGTCAGTTTGATAATACATTACCCTCTATTAACCCGGAAAAATACAGTAAAACCTGAAAGAACCAAAAGGAACTCCACTATTTCTCTCTGACATACAATTCTAAAGCAAGTAATATATTTATACATGCCTGAAAAGCTATTGAGTAGATCTTTTGGTATAGAAATTAAGGATGCTATGATTACGTGAGAAGCTCTCTGAAGTAGAGGTAACTTTCATGTTGATGATTTATTATCAAAAAAGATAAAATAGAGGTAGTGCATAAGATAAGCATGTGTCAACCTAAAGGTTCAACAGCCTTTATAGAACTTTTAGGTAGAAAATTATTCCTATATTAGCCATACATTTGTATGAGATATTTGTAATGAATTCACAATCAAACATGACTCCACTTTAAATGCACTGAGGTGTTTATATGTAGACTATTAGTAAAAATTCACTTATTTAACTGGAAATTTTTTCACTGTTTTGATACAGTTAAATTCTGCTTGATACAAATATAATGCTTCTTGTCTTTAATTTTGCAAAATGCATCAACCTGTATAATTCAGACTTCTTTCAAAGTATCCCTCTCTATCGCTGGAAGGTGCTGACCTTGTTTATCCTGTTGACTGCCTTCAAGATACAGCAAGATTTGAGGATTTATATAAATGTACAAATATTACATAGAGATATTCTGAATTTCTGGTTTGGCAAGACAGTAGATGCTCTAATTAACTAGGATGGGGCACTGCATGAGCACACAGTTCGTTACAAATGGCACGATTAAGGACACAAGATGCTTAGCCAGAATCAGATTCTTCAGCATAAAGTTTGGGAGTGAATTTATAGTGTTAATGGCAGCGGCCAGGATGACAGTAATTGCAAACATTGCTCATGGACAGCATTTGGATGCATATTATTATTGTTATAATAGATTGAACTTCCTAAACAACAGGTCATAGCAACCCCTTCAGATTTGGGGCCACATCCATGGTTTGGCTCTGAAATAAACACACTCATTTTCAGAGGTGCTGAGTGCTGGCTACCCCCATTGAGCTCAGTCTGCAGAACATGAGCAATGAATGCACAATAGTCTGCAAATCAAAACTTTTTATCTTCGCTTTAAATTAAGTTAATAACCTGACTGATAGTAATCAGACTTATATTGTCTCAGAGTGTCAGCTGCTGAAGTTAAGCAGCTGGATGAGAACTCTTTCTGAGTGTAGCAAGAAAAAAATGAATATTGATCAAACAATGTTGAAATTCATGCTCTCAGTAAATAGATAACAGAATTATAATACTGCCCCAGTTCTGGCAGTAATACTCACTTCAGTTATAGGAAATGTCTTCAGAAACCATTAAATCTCTAAAATCAAAATGAACTTTCAAGTTGTACCTCTATAGATTTAAAATGGAGAGTAATCCCACTCATGTCTTTGCACATGTTTTTGAAGTGTCCAACTAACTGCTGTTACTTCCACATAGTATTTATTTAGTATGTGACTAGTGATTGCTTGTCCTCACGGTGCTAGCAATATTCAAAGAAAGAAAAAAGCTCTATTAACCATTTTGGTTCACATGTAAAACATGGCCACCTATTACTAAAAATTCCTAGTTACATCTATATGTATTTCAACATGTAAAGACATTTATCTTTGTGCTGCAGCCTCTTTGTAAATGCTCCGTCTAGTTCCTCACCTCATTCATCTCCCTCTTTCCTTCCCAGCAGTTGATGTCAAGAATTAGCAGCTGCAATGGTGTGCGGTCGGCAATGCTGCTGAAAATGTCTTCCACCGGGGACAGGTGGCACACTGCCAGGCTTCCCAGGCGGGGACAGCGGCTGCTTGGTATTTACATCATGCTTCGCCATACCCTTATGCCTTTAGGCTGCCGGGAGCCTGGCTGGGCTACTTTCCTCCTCCTGGGAGCCATTACCTAGATAAATGCGATGCTCTGTGTACAGAAATAAAATTTTGTGCGTACAAAAGCAAACGCGTTGTAAATTTTGACCTCCTTTTTCTGAAGAAAGAAACGGGTTTCATTTCTATGTGAGCCTCTGTACACAGTGACACCTTTCAAAGGGAGCCCAACAGCTATGCAAACATGGCATACATTTTTTATCTTGCTCTTCAGATCCGCTGATGTTTTGTCACGCAGTTCATTCACACCAGGCATTTCAGGATGAAAAACCTGGACAGAGCAGGCTTACATAATTTTAAATAAAAGGCTGCCTTGAAAATCAGGCCTTTTTCTTTTTATGGGATCTTGCCCCCAAATTACTTATCATCTTTTAAATAATTATTTTTTTATAAAGTGGCAGTTTTAACATCCCTGCTATGCTTCCAGATGCTTGAAGAAGTGAAAAACTGTCTAGCTAGGAAGAGAATTTGCCTGCTCTTTAGCGCTTTATGAACAGTATTCATTTAAGTACACTTTTGCTATTGCTTTACTTACATTTTTATTCTGCAATGTTTCAGGTTTACTGGATCAGCAAATAATCAAGGTCTTCAGATTTTTTTGGAATGTATTTTATTCCTCTCTCAAAAAAGTTAAATGCCTCTATTTAAATAGCTTTTACCACTATGCGCAAAATACAAATGAAATGTAAATAGTTTCTTCTACTAATCCACATCTGCCTGGGTGTAATTACATGATACATGCTGGTTAAGCACAACAATTTTGAATAGACAGCTTTTTAATTAGGCATGTGCATTGGGTCACGGTAGAATTAAAATGGGGTCTAGAAAACTGATGGTATAAATATGGCACCTGCTTACTCAGATCTGATTCTGGGGTAAAGATGCAGACACGTATCTGTGTCACATCCTTCTGTTGGCCCTTGTAGAAGCCAAGTTCAGAGCCAGGGTACTGAGTCCTTCCAATGATGGGGACAGATTTTAGCCCAGCTAACCACTTGTTAATGATGCTTTGTAGAATTACTGACTTTCAAATATGACAAACAGCTGATTAATATCCGTTGCTCAGGTTTCATTAAAACTACAAGTTAGGCCTATCTAATGCAAGCTGGAGTGCCAGCATGCCTAGAAATACATTTTTATTTCCATTTTTGTCAGATTTAGTAAATACTCCTGTTTGTTAGCCTGAACCTCAGTTGCCAGAGCCCAGCGAGGGAAAGGAGGATCTGTGGGTAGTGGTTACCTGTCAGCTTTGCAGAGTTTGTCAGCACATGGGTAAAACTTTCTGCGCGAGGTGAAGGCTGAGAAGCAATTCTTCCGCGCCAGTCTGAACAGAGATATTTTAACGGGCTGTTCAGTGTGCTCATATACCAGCAAGTGGTCCTGAAATTGTTTCTGAGTGAAGAGACAGCTGAGCCTTATGTCTCCCAGCAGCTCTTTTCACTTCACTGTGGCTGCCGCAGTACTATCTATCAGATAAAGTTGTTATAAAGCTGATAATAAAGTGGTCGATTTTAAATTTAGCTCTTCCAATCAGTAGCTGTGGTTACTATTTACATGTACTTCTACCCAGGTTACATTCCTGATATGTTTTAGCAGTTAATTTAATGTTCCTTTTAAAAATAAATAAGTTAGAATTTTCTTGGCAGGTGTTTTAAGTATTTCAGTATTAATATGCAATAGTCTTCTTACACTGCAAGCTCCTTTAAGGAGTTATTATAAATCAGTAATTTTTATTTTAAAAAATAAGGATAATTATGTATAAGGATAATTTTCCAGGAAAAAAAAAAAAGAAGATAAATCAGGCTGCCATGAACTGCAGGATCCTAGGCTTTATCTTTTGTCTATAAAACTTATGCCATGCGGATGTTAGCAGCTAGAGCCAAATTGGTTTTACAAGGTTCTCTGGCAGGTCACAGTACAAGAAAATAGAGAATTTCTGTTTATGCAGAACCTTTTGAAATTTTTTACATCCAAAGAAATGAATCTACCTATTCATAACAAAAAAATATATATATATATAGACGCATTGGATTAACACCTACAGCAGGTGGAAGGAAGTTGAAATTCAGAGTTTCAGAATATAATTTGGCTGCTACTGTTTCACTAAATGATCCCTCATGCACTAGTTCTCTGTGCTGCTACTAGTAACAGCATGTGCACATATGAAAATATCTCATTACTAAAGAATCTTCACCTCTTCCATGACCATCAATCATACACCTTTGTTATTAAAATTACCATGTTTCATATCTCAGTACTGGAAACATGCTAACACCTCTGAATTTATTATTAATAGGTTACAGTGCCAGCAGCGTTGCAGCACTTTGCAGAATGAGAAGACAAGGTCACTGCTGAGAAGTGACAGGAATAGCTAGTAATGACAGTAGATAGTGTGGGTGGGCAGGTGGAGGGAAAGCTTCAGTAATAAAGTAATCATCTATTGCTAGCTCTGAAGCTCATGCAAAGTGTGCATATGCAGCATTTAGAGTATATGGTTGAGAAATGCAAGTGGGAATAAGTAGTGGTGGAGAAGTTAGTAGAGTTTACCTGGACTATCAATGCATCCAAAAAAAAAAATAAAATGCAGCCTGAGTCTTGCAGAGCTGGTGCTCCCTGTGCGGACTTGCCAAACCGTGGGCTGATTTTGGCTCTGTTGCTACTGGCTTGTGCTGGTTGCAGGGGGGTAGCAGAGCTGTCTCTGCCCCCAACCAAATCACAGCATTCTGTCATATTTTAAGCACATGAACACAGTTACTAAGAACTTGATCTAAAACCCATCAGAAACAACTGAGACATTTCTACTAATCTTTGAATGTGTTCATAAATTAACAACAAAGATCTAATCTGCATTTTTTCCTCTGCACTCAGATTTCGAAGTTTAAAGGATTCTAAGTAATAATAATAATAAGGGCAGTCCAGTAGGCAATTCAGTTCACTGAGGTACCACAAAAAATTCCAGCCAGGAAACCAAGTGCTCAAGAAAAAATAAGGAGAAATAAGAAAAGTGTTTGTATACAAATGGTGGAAATGTGAGTAAGAAAATGGAGGAACTTTACCTACAAGTGCAAAATGTGTATACAGATTTTCTAGGGGTAATAAAAACATAGCAGAAACTAGCTGGAGTCACTGAATAATACAGGTTCTTCAGAAGGGAGGGAAAGCAGTTGGTAGCATTGCACAAAACATTAGGGCTATTTGTAATGAAATGAGTTATGTCAATAGAACAGATTCTGTTTGGATCAAGCACTTCAAGTGTGGAAAAAGTATTTTTGCAGAATTAATGCTAGCAGAAAATCCTCAGGGTGTCAAATTTGATTCTGCGACGTTATTGAATGTAAGTAAGAATCTGTCGTTAGAGGATGTTGAAGCTCACAAATTTCTTCACAAGTCACTAAACCAACAAAAGATAATAATAGTTTAGGTCTGATTTTTGCTTTGAAATACGTAGATAACAAAACATAACCTTTAACCAAGCATTCAGGCATCGAGTCCATGTACATTACGTGACAAAATAAGTAATGATCAGTAAACTTTAATAAGCAAAAGAAGCTAGTTAAAGAAGTGAAATATTTTGGGGTTTCATGGATATTTCTGTGAAGAAGACATCAAATTTCATCATGTGTAACAAACTGTTTTGCATCTGACAACAGAGAACTAGGTTCAGCCATCCAGGAAGTCCCCTCCAGACCTACGTTCCTAAATTTGTCAGTTAAATGCAAGAGCCTTAAGTAAAGCAGAGGTAATTGTAAGACAGTTTGACAAATTTGGTCGCTGTCAGTGTTCTCTAACATTCTTTGACTCAGTGCTGAATTTGGACACTGACTGTCGGACAGCAGAATCTGTACTTATGATGGTGTAGAAGTTTGAGACGTAGGACAGGATATTTATTGCCTACTCTACTGGATATCTATCAAATTTGCATATTGATCTAGAGAGTCTCATTCAGATGCCTTCTCCATAGACTGGTCTCCCTCATCCCTGAAGGGTCTTAAGATAGAGTTGGTAAGGCATGCATAGAGTTTATGCAGGCTAGTGAGGAAGATTAAATTTGAGAGAGCACCCAATAGTAAGGATGTTGAAGTACAGAAATATTCAGCCTGGAGAAGAGAAGGCTCAGGAGGATCTTACCAATGTATGTAAATACCTGAAGGGAGACTGCGAAGACAACAGAACCAGGCTCTTTCCAGTGGTGCTCAGTGATATGACAGGAGTCAATGGGCACTGAAACACAGGAGGTACCCTCTGAACATCAGGAAATGCTTTCTTACTGTGAGGGTGACCAAACACTGGAACAGTTTTCCCAGAGTGGTTGCAGAGTCTCCATCCTTGGAGTTATTCAAAAGTCATCTGGACACGGGCCTGGGCAACTGGTTCTAGGTGACTCTGCTTGAGCAGGGGGTTGGACAAGATGACCTACAGAGGTCCCTTCCAACCTCAGTCATTCTGCGATTCTGTAAGCAAGCTCCAGTCATTTTAGTAGGTTTAATTCTAAAAGCCAAGCAAAGTTTGATGCTTAATATAAATGTTCTGCATGACTTCAAAGATACCCACTCACTGTGAAACTGTGATTTCTGGAGGCAGACTATGGCTTGCTCAGAAAATCAGGCAGAAATTATAAAGGGGATCGCTATTATACTTGTCCATATGCATCCGTTGTTATTATTAAAAGCAGCAGGAGAGAACAGGCAGAAAAGATGCTGCAGGAACCTTTCAAGCAGTTTTCCTAAAGTAGAGAGGTTTTGAACTTTGCATTAGCACGGCACTGGCTCTGTAATGCTCTTATCTCTCTCTTCGTACCAAATGCTGGGCACTTCTCCCTGTGTCAGCAGTGAGGAACACTCAGCCTGGAAAATGAGTTAGATTTGGAGAAACTCCAAACAGTCCAGAGATTAACTTGCAGAATTTCTGAAATGAACCCCTTTTATTCCTCCTTCATGTCTCATGATCTGAAACTCTGTTTCTTCCCAGTTTAACACCATTGTAGCTATTTCTTTGAGTTGAACTTAGTAAGCCGTGCCTTTTCCCCCATCTCTCTTAACCTTCAGCTGTATGTTCTCCATATGACACTATAGCATTATGGGTCCCAAATGGTTCAACTGTGAGTGAGTTACAGCTTCAGAGTGTGCCTAGACATGCTATTCACGTTATACCTCACAAAGCACAAAAACCTTTAAAAATGTTTATTCAGGAAATGCTGAAGAATTTTCTTCTGTCTTGTGAGAAGTAATGCAGGGTCATTATTTGGAGAAGTTCTTACCTTCTTACCTTCTTTACATTACCAAAACTAATGCTTAGTTTTGCCTGTTTAGTGACTGAGAAACGGGGCTACTAGGCCTATATATTCCCTGACTGCACCCCTTGTGCACAAGCTAAGTTCTTTTCACTGGAGACCTATGTGATGTCAACTATTTTATCTGATTTTCTGAATTTTGAAAACCATATTGTTTTAATTTTTAGATCATAGCTAATGCTGTACAAATGTATAAAGTGAAGGGGTGAAAAGAGACAATTATTTACTTGCCCAGCACAACATAGGCATTATTCCTTTTGCACCCTGCTTAAGTATTGCAAGAGAGGATGAACAAACAGATTGGTCTCCTCCCACCACATATCTGCATAGCCAGCACTCAGGGAATAAAGACTGCATGGATTAGAAAGTTGCAAGGGTACTATTAAGGCATAAGCTACTGAAACAGGAGCATGCATTGAAGAGGTCTCAGTTCAGCAGTATCAGTCCTATTATGAGCAATGACAGCCTCACTGCTAACGCCGAAGCCAGGAATGAGAATGCAGGTAAGAACTTTCTATACCAGGGCATGAGCACATCACAATGAATTGCAGCCATTGCCACAATAATTTAGTGCAGTATATTCTTTCTCTTTTTTAAATCTTGACTTCTGAGAACTGCTTTACTCTCAGCTGCTTGAAACAGAATCATTGGAGTTCTTTCGGCACTGCCTATGCAGTGACCTTACTGATTTGCCTATAGTTTGAAGTCTATCTATGATGCACATTTAAGACAGTGTTTGCAGCTCCTAAGGATTCTGTGAATAATATTCACAAACATTTAAACAAAGTCTCTTAGCATTTTTTCCCTAGATGCCCTCTGAAGCAATCTTTCTCTGAATCACTATTTGTGCATATGCAGTTAATTACTGTCAGGCTGTTAGACAGGCTGATCATGTGGGAATTGACCATTTCATTTTCACATAGAAGTAGCCCTTGTATTGGCATCTTGATGATGCTCTTTTTTCCTCAGTTTGCTTGATTAGATCTTTTGATTGAAGTACTTGAAAGACATAATTTCCTAAATACACTTGAAGCAATACCACACAAACCATCTCATCCTCCCTAAATCATTCTCATTTTATTGCTGAATTTTGAAATACCATTAAAAAGCATTATGTTATGATAGATCAGTTGTTGAACTGTGTACCTTGTAGACATCTAACAGTGTTGTCAGTATAAATTGTTTCTCTCCTTAATTAATGGTAGGATAATAAGACGATCTTCCCTTAGAAAAATACTTTACCTTTTGTTCTCTAACCAAACATCCTTCTCCTTTCTTATAAAGATGCAAACTGTTTTTTTAAAGTGGACGCTGACTGTGCATCATCAAACTGTTCTGAATATCGTTTGTACTGATTACACATTTTTATTTTAATATGCACCTTCACAGTACCATAAAAAATTATTTATGGTTATAAATATCTAGATCTATTCTAATGAAAAGAAGGAACTTGAACTTATTTCTGAACTTTTCAGTAACAGAAGCTGTTTGGTGCATGAGCAGTATGGAGACCCATAAATAGCCTGTTGAATTAAAGTATTCTGCTTTCATATATGCTCTGACTGGTAGCTCTGTACTGTACATGAGACAAGATTTGGAGGTAAAGGTATTATTTTTATTTTTATTTGACCAACTGATTTAGCTGGAAATACTAAACTGATTTTCAGGCATTTGCCTAGATTTTTCTAATTAAAAGCTATTATACCTACCTACAAATTTGTCCTATCATTGTCCTTGAACCGTCACGGCTACAACAAAATACCATTAAATATCTCTATAATATGCAAGATACAGTTTAGTTCATGCCTAGAATAGGAAATTACTGTGGTAGTGCTGGATGTCTGATGGCAAGTAATGACATTGAATAGGAAACTGTCAATATCATGATCAATGCAAAAAGTATTTCCTTATGCACATGCATGCACAGTCTCGCATCCCTATTCATTGATTCTTAAGTCCACAAGTACTTATTATTTCCTTTTTTTTCCCCTTTTACACTTCAGCAAATAATGGTATTTCTTGATACCAACCCACCAATTAAGCTTCCATTATATCTTATAAAAAAGTAATCTGTGAACTACACTGAAAGGTCGTTAAGAAAAGATGTATCTGCATCCAGCTTAATTCTCCAGCTCTGGGTTTCCACAGCAGTACTGTCATCGTCTGTTTGTATTACATTTATTGGCAAAAATGTAATTTTTTGTCTCAACTATTTGAGTCAGCATGTTGATCTCATTTATTTTATTTTTAGTAGAGTTCTATCTCATTAAAAAAACCTGCACTGTGTATACAGTAACTGACGTCTCATGTTGTCACTATTTTCTTTTTCTCTTTCTAGGTGATGTGATTGTCTATATTAATGAAGTTTGTGTACTTGGACATACTCACGCAGATGTAGTCAAACTCTTCCAGTCTGTTCCTATTGGTCAGAGTGTCAACTTGGTGCTATGTCGTGGATACCCTTTGCCCTTTGATCCTGAAGATCCTGCCAACAGCATGGTGCCACCCCTTGCAGTAATGGAGAGGCCTCCGGTAGTGGTAAATGGAAGACATAACTATGAAACTTATTTGGAATACATTTCTAGGACTTCTCAGTCTGTTCCAGACGTAACAGATCGACCACCACACTCCTTGCACTCCATTCCAGCAGATAGTCAGCTTGATAGCACATTCCCACCACCTGCCCATGATGATAATGTATCAATGGCTTCTTCTGGGGCCACCCAAGCTGAACTCATGACCTTAACCATTGTGAAAGGGGCCCAGGGCTTTGGCTTCACTATAGCAGACAGTCCTACAGGACAGAGGGTGAAGCAAATTCTAGACATTCAGGGATGTCCTGGTTTGTGTGAAGGTGACCTCATTGTTGAGATCAACCAGCAGAATGTACAGAACCTGAGCCATGCAGAAGTAGTGGATATACTTAAAGAATGTCCTGTTGGAAGTGAAACTTCTTTGATTATCCATAGAGGAGGTAAGTTTGGAAAGTCTGTACAATTACAAAAATGTGTGTAAAAGGTTCTAAACCGTAAGACATACATATACTCACTACATTCTTGTGTGCTAGATTGGAAATTAATTTCCATGTTGTGGGAGGTAACACTATTGGTTCTGGAAAAGCATGTCTGCAATTAAGTATCCTAGGCAAAATCTAACCATTTGTTGTACATTCCTTTTTGTGTTTTTAGTGTCAATGGTTCCACTTCTATAAAAGGGTAAAAACAGAGCAGTTCCAGGCTTTTCACTCCATAATAGTTTGTATGGTGTCAGCAGCAAACTGTTACAGTCCCAAAGCACGGCTGCAAGTTTTAGGTATAATTGTATATATTGACTCTTTAAGGTAGATCAAAATCAGAGCAACATTTTAGCCCTTTGCAAGGTTACTGGTTTTGCTAAACTATTTTGCCTCTTTTTCTGTCATTGTAAAAGTATTGTACAACAGTTCTTTTGGTTCTTTCTTGAAAACAAAAATCCATTCCATATTTTTCTCTGTTTTTTTTTTTTTTTCTAAAAATAAGCTTCTAGCTACTTAGTTTTTCTGACCAGCCTGACACAGTAAGCTTGAATACATACCACTGGAAGGGAAGAGTCAAGACTTATCTGTAAGGAAGCAATAACAGCGGAATACCTTGACAGTGATAAGTAATTTCATAGCTTTTAATATGTTAGCCAAACAAATTTTCTTTGATGGTTTGAGATGAGCCTCCATCACAATTTATTATTACTTGAAGTGAATAATGATTTAATTTCTTTAATTAAAGATCTTTGTTCCTCTAATGGGATTCATATGTCACTGAATTTACATCACTCTGTGCTTCAAAAGAAAAAATTCTATACAAAAATGCAGATTACTTTCCTTCTGAATAATAGAGGTTGGGAAGTGAAGCTTTACTGTTTGTGTATGCCAAATGTTTGTCATTAGAAAGCCTACAAATCCTTAGAATGAGAAATATAGTAACTTTTTATCAAATTGCAGAAATAATAAACATAAGATGATTTAAATATCTGTAGATTCACATAGTCAATAAAGCATTTTTCATATCTCTATTTAAAAGAATGACTTTATAAGAGACAGAATTTGACATTTCTCTGGAATGAAACCTAATTAAGAATGATAAGTAAAGGCCAATTGGTGTCACTATAGCATATGAACTTGGAGAAAGTTAATTGTTGCAGAGGTGCGATATTTGTTGGTATTACATTTGGTTTTATTTAACATCCAATAAGAATCTGGAACTGTAAGCAACGTTTTTTTCTGAAGATGCTGACAAATTAGGGAGAACTGCATATCAAAAAAAAAAGTATAAAGGGAATTAGAAGGGTTAACATAACCCCAAAAGATGGGATTTTATTTTGAAAAATGCAAGCTAATCCCCCTCTAGAGGAAAACAATTCAGAACACCAATCTTCTGAGAGAAGTGGAGTGTGAAATCCAGTACGCTGAACAAGCCTCAGTAATAATAGACAGCAAAATAGATATTTCAGCAATCAGTGCAAGACAGTGGGGAAAAAAAAACCCTGAAGCAGCAACGTACTCAAGCCCAGGAAGATAATTCCTCTCTCTCAGAGAATTTCTTCTTAGAGCATCAATTCATAATCAAAACAAGTTGATCAACATGATAGTTTAACAAGTTCTGGTACATTAACTGAGTGGTTATTTTCTACACGTTGCTGTGGCAGATAGGAGATGCTGCGCTGAGCTCAGCCCTCAATAAAAGCAGTATAAATTTACACTATCTTGTCTTTTGTCAGGCCAAGTATGGTGGTACGGATAGTTACCCTAGCTCAGTCAACACGAAATACTAGTCCAAATGCAGTAATGTGCTCCTGAATCTTATCCCTCTGTTGCTGGGGCAGGGGGTGGTTGGTTGCTTTAGAGAATACAGAGAGGGGGGAGGAGAGCATGTTTTGTTCGTGGTAAAACAATGACCAAGACTAAAGTAACTGTTTGAAATTACTACAGAGTGATTAAACTTAATAGGATGATACAGAACAAATGCAAGTTTACTGTCAGAAATTTCTGCACATCAGAAATGAGGAGTATATCTTAATACAAGGTTGTTAGACTCAGAAATTAAAGAAAAGGCTCATTTGTTTCAGTGATTCAAAGGAAGTTAAAAAATACATTGTATGAGACACATCTACCTCTACCTGAGAGATGGGTAAATCAGAGCTTAACAGAAATATGAGAACTTTTAAGGTGACAATCTAGTGTGGGGTTTTTTTTTCATAAATTCATAAGAAAAGGTAATCCATGTGACAAAATATACATCTATTATGCAAGTAATTATATCTATACTACTTGTCATGTCTCCTTTTATAGTCCCTGGGCTGAAACAGGCCTTTCTAGGGTGCAATTCATGCCATTCCAATGTAGATGTTTCAAATAAGTCATGTGTACCCTAAAAGTATATATTCTGCTTGACTGACTATACAGGGAATTGAGGATGATGGGTTCAGATGTATGTGTCTATCCCACATGTTATAAATAAGAGACAGATGATAAGATTTGGTCATGTGAGATAATCTGAATACAAAAAAAATTCCAGTACTTAGAGAAACCTGCTATGATTCTAAAATATTTAGTCTGTGATACTGGTGAAGCAGGGCATACTTTGTGGTTATTCATAGATCCAATTTTTATTTTATTATCTCTAATTTTTAATGACACTTGAATAATACCATCCTTTTCCATCATTACCTTATGCATCCTGTCTTTAATATCTCATTTTTAAGATTAAGACCAAAGCACTATTCCTGCCTGTGGAAGATGAAGGCTGTGTTTTGCATAAGATTGTGTGTTGCCTTGTAACGTATTCTGTCTCTGATATGAATATGGCCTGACTGCATAGTTCACAGTGGCAAATCCATTTTTGTAAGTGACTTAATTTCTCTCTCTCATCCAGCAATCTTATCTACATTGCAGACAAGAAATAGATTGACGTTGGCTGAGATGTATTCTCACTACAGGAAAAAAACATCTTATACAGGAAAAAATGCTCTCTCTTATGTGTAGTATACATGCTACAGCATTTAAAAATTGTCCCTCAAGCCTAGGAGGTCAACAGCCAGATCATGCAGGGAAAGGAAAGGTCTACGTGTTTCAAAAAGATAGAGGGAATAGCAGTACTCAAATTTAAAGATGTCACTAAAGAAAACTGTCCGAACCAACACCGAACCTTGTCATTGTGTACAATCCAGCTGGAGGAAGTCCCACTGTATTTGTAGTGTACTCATTTTAGAATTTCTAAAGTAGTATTTTATCTGCTGGTTAAAAAAAAAAAATCATCGAAATAATATCATTGTATATCTAAGAAAATACTAAGCAATACTGTTTTGATGATAACTATGATATTTTATGGCTAGAGAAGATCTTGCAATCTTCTTTCTGTTTATTAGTCAGGTTCTTTGCTAAACACAGATGCGCTGCCTAGTTTGGTTTCTTTGCATCTGTTTTTGCTGACCAGCCATAGAGTTTCCAGTGATTACGATAAGCTGACAGAAGTGTTCATACTGAAAAGAAAAATAAAATAAACAAAAGAAAGAAAAAGCAAAAGGAAAAGATGGTGGAAAAGTGTTGCCTAAAAAAAAAAAAAAGAGAAAAGAAAAATTAACAGAAAAAAATATGGAAGGGTTTGTTTGTTACCCAAGCATATTTACCCCTTTCCAGCTTTGCTTCAGCCTCCACACTTCATCCTCAGTTTCTGCAGCAGCCTGCATTGAGTATAGGCTGCTGCAATAGCATGGAAGAGCTCTCAAAAATCAGTCTGTCTGAACACAGATAGAGCAGAAATTCTGCGTTAGTTCAGAACTACTAAAAACCAGCACCAAGTGGTTGAAGCAGTACATACCAAATTTATGTAGAACAAAATATTCACTAATTAGGCCATCAAAAATTGGTTTTGTCATGTTCTCCTAAATGAGCTATCCAAGTACCTGACATATGCCGTCTATTTTGGAAAGTCCCTTTGACATATATGAACCCATAGACAGCAGCCCAGCCTCAGAAGTGTTCTTGACTAAAAAAGAACTGACATATTCAAATGTAGATCCATCAAGACTATGCCTGAAATGCTGTTGTTAAGGAAATCTGAAGACAATCCAGGACTGGTTCATGAAGCTATGGCAACTCCAAAACAAGTGCTGTGAGTGAAACATTAAAACTAAATGCAAAAAGTGGGAGCCTGACAAAGTTCCTACATCAGATGGCTTTTTTAGAATGGTGGAATCTAAACAGGTTCTGAGAAACTGAGACTGTTACTGTGAAATGGAGACAGAGAACTGATGCACTGTCCATACTGGTTAATTGTTAGCCCACTCCTGGCCTGGAACTGGAATAAGCCAGTAGTCAGTTTCACCCTGACATGACATGGGAGATAGCGTGGACCACACAGAATGCAGTCTGAATGGGGAGGGAGAATTTAATTATGTAGATGTGAAGTGCAAGAATAAAAGGATAGCCAAGTATCTTTCTCAGATTCTGTGTAAACCCCAGTAGAAGTTTATAACTCCTTAAGACTGCTAACAGATACCAGTACAGCACACAAAGCATCAGCAATTTCCAAAACAGCCAGAAATGTCACAAAAAAATTTCTCTGCATATTCATAGAATCATATTATAGAATCATAGAGTGTTTTGGGTTGGAAGAGACCTCAAAAATCATCTAGTTCCAACCCTGCTGCAATGGGCAGGGACACCCTCCACTAGAATTCTAGTGAATAAGCCTAGCCCCTCAACATGAGTAGACTTCAATGGAAGGAATACTACATCTTTGGTGCCCTTTCCATGGACTGATCTCAGATTTACCTCTCTACCACAGAGACAATTTTGGTTTGGTTTTTTTTGTCCAGGCTTGCTATATGATGTCTTTCAATTCCTCTGGTCAGGAAAGCACATACTTCTTTTTCTCCAAGTTGTTCTCTCTCTTGAGAAAGCTGCACAGGATGAAGCTGCAGGCAGCACCATCAGTAGTCTAACACTAGTCTTGCCTAGGCACTACTGATCTCTTAGTTCCATGACCTCAGCCCATCACTGAGGTCTCTACACCTTTGACTCTGCAGATCTTCATTCAAAACCTTAAGATAGTACCTGGTGGAGACTCTAGACCCTGTATCTCATGGCTTGCTCATCCCCAACTCAGGACTTTCTAGTCAATACTACTGAGGGTTTGAAGAAGTGAAATTGTTACAAGGAATCCGTGGGATTTTGATTTTGGACTTACGGAGGTTTTCAATCATCCTGCTGTTTCTACTTTTTTACATCCCTGAGTCACTGGTGAATTTTTTCCTTCCAGTTCTTTCCTAAAGGAACCCATTCTTGGTTAAATTGCTTCTTATGTGTACTCTGAATTGATAGCACTCTGTTGATGTTTACTTTGTTCATGAAGGTACACTTCTTTCTGTTGTCCCTAACAAGACATACAGGGAGATACAAGGCCTGATAGTTCTTCTGCTTCCTGCAATACTTTCTGCTCTGCAGACGGTTACTCCGACTGTTCATTTGCTCCTGCTCCTTTTTCTCTCATTTCTTGAGTGTATTCTAACGTTGAGAGGAACTTAGATCCATTTGGCAACATCTGCATTTTTAGCCCTGCTATATTCTTAAATGGAACATATATCTTTCATTTCTGAGTTTAAGGGACATTTGATCCCATAAAGGGAATGTGCACATGAACCTAGTAGTGATCCACTGACCTGTTTGAAGTGAACCACGTGACCCATAGATATGTAGAAGTCAATGACAAACTTCTGCTGTCCAACATGCTGCTAAAAGATACTCTTTCAGTTTTCTTCTTCTGATTTTCCGCACCATTTTGGCTCTATGAAGTGCTCTGTTGTTCCTGGGTCTGTCTGCTTTAAAATCAATGGGAAACTGAGCTTTTTCCTTTCCATCTCAAAATTATGAGCTTTTATATGACATCATAAATTCAACAGTTTCCTCAGCATGAGTTCTTTGTAAATGTATCCTTCTCATGCTGGTTTTTGAGTTGTTTCTTTTTTTTTTTTTGCTCATTGTTTTTGCTGTTCTTAACTAGTAATGCCAGAAATATTTTATGATCAAAAATATTGTGGGTCATGCTACATTGCCCACTTTGTTGACATCGCTGTTAGATGTCATGTTGCCCTTTTCCCCACCCCCAGACTTGACCACCTGTCCCTTCCTACCTTCCCTACATAGAAATCAATATTTTGTGCAAGATAGTTTCATAACAGCCTTGTGAGAGGGACAGTTCTCTTTCCTATGTTGACTCCAGGGAAAAAAAAAATCTCTGAAGGATTTTTAGAAAATACTGTTACCATGCAAGAAATGCTGCTGTTATGTTAACATACCTCCTGGAAGCACTGCTTTCCAGATTCATTTTTACAAGGCATCTCTCACCTTACAGAGTATCATAACTTTAGCTGTGAGATATGTGCTCTGCTAGTAACCTTGAATTTATTTGCATCCTTTTTGTCCAACACATTGAAACTGTTTTATATGTTGGATTAACTTGAAATATTTTTTAAGCATCTTGCTGTAATCATCTGATACAAAATCTATTTTAATAAATATTTTACATGTTATAGCAGGTAAACTAAAAAAAAAGTTGCATATATAGCCTAGTTTATGAAGGGATTCAATCTAAATCTTGTTAGTAAGAGAAATGGTATCCTCTCAGTAGCACAGAGAATGACAAATTTGGACAGAGGGAGTCATGGCAGGAGACCAGTTATCCTAAAATTTGCACTAATGAGACTTTCATATCTTTTCTTGTATAGCTCTGATTAGCAGTGAAACAGTGTGCAATTGCTTCCATATTTCTGAATAAAAGAAAAAAAAAGATAAACCTCCTTAATGAATATGGATTCCTGAAAAAATAGACATCAATAATAGTTAGTAGCTATAACACTGTATTAATGGAAGTAGTATTAATTGCATTGCATTTCAAAGTGGTAGTGTTATGGTTTTGCTGCTTCTTTCTTATTAACGTTTGTGCGCTGTGTGGTACACTTGTGAATAATTTTGCGAAGCAATAGATAAATCTTTTTTACATATATTGCAAAGAAGGTTTTTAATGACTATTAGCAAGCATTTTGTTTCAAAAGTACTGTTATTATTGGTGAAACTGTTTTCTAATGTAGGCTTATATGGTCTGTATTAAACTTGAACAGTGCTTCTATTAAAACTTACGAGGACACTTCTCCTAGGGATGTGTGTGCCTAACTCTTGTTGACATTAAGAGGAGTTAGTCTGCACACTGGAGAAATAGGTCCCTTTAGAAGACCTTTTAGCAAAAAGAACTGCAAGTGTGTAGACATAGATTCTCATCACTGCATGTCATAGAGGTAACTGCCATTGCTCCAATGGCTGTATTGCTATTAAATTCTACTGCCCAAGATGAGGCTACACACAGTAAGCAGTCAGATGTTATCATTATTAGGTCTACACAGAAACTAGGTTTTCTGCAGAGCTGCGGGAACTCTGCCTCCAGGACAGGCAACTACTTGTCTCTGTTGAGGAGTGCACGGCACGTTTGTGACTAATAGATGCAGCCCACGTCACTGCTAGAAGCCAAGAGCTCTATTAGCAGCACTGCAGACTGACTTCAGTTTTACTGATATTAGTGAACAAATTAATACTAGTTGAAGAACAGTTTGTTTGAGAAAACAGACTTTTTGGCTTGCCTACACTGGAATCTGGCCAGGCCAGAGAAGTTTCTCCTCTGTTCTTGCAAGCGGTATCATCAGAAAACTAACCAGGTTATCTTGGACTGTGTATCTCAGCGAAAGAATGGCATCTTTTGAAGCCAAATACCTCCCAAGCATGATACATGGGAGAACCTACCACAATACTGGGCCATGAAGAAACTTGTTTTTTCCTAATTGCCCATAGTATAGGCTCTGAGTGAACCTAGCCTTCCTCAGAGGAGATCTAGGAGATCTCAGTCTAGGGAGGGAGAACTACAGAGCTGGACTCTAAAAATTACTATACAACCTGTGCTTGTGTACTGAGGCATGTCTAAAGTTTAGTCTAAATATGTTGAGCAATGTTTCTGTTGGTTCAGTATAATGTAATGTCCTATTAAACAACATTTGTTGGGTTTCCAAACCTGTTGTCAAAGTACATTGTGTAGATGTTGTG
Organism: Psophia crepitans; assembly: GCA_013399095.1. Lineage (NCBI taxonomy): Eukaryota > Metazoa > Chordata > Aves > Gruiformes > Psophiidae > Psophia > Psophia crepitans. Next base: position 50,678 of record VWZZ01004393.1, read on the forward strand.
ACGTGGTGATTTGTATTATAGTGCAATATTTTATAGTAATAAAGTAAGCTAATACACTATGAAACAAGTGAGTACATTATCTATTATGCTACAGCCACGAGACACAGCCCTGGGGAGATGGGAACATGTGATTTTCAGGTACTTCCTAAAGCACTTACAAGAGCCACAAAACTCTCGGTTCCTACGATCTGCCTCTCCAGTAAAAGCACTAAGAAACTAAATTAGTCTCCTAGATGAGGTATTAATCCCTATACAGTTCTTTAAGCAATTTTCTTTCACATTCTTAAAAAGAGAAGGAAGGCTCTAACAATGGCTACACTTGCTCTCTCTGAGTAATGCTCAGCTTTTTACTTTTTTATAAACCAAGAGCATATGTTTATTAAATACAACACTGCCCTCCTCAGGAAGCCTTTGGGTGAGTCATAATTCAAACACAATCAAAACCAACACCAGGATACATACACCTTTGCTGTATCACCTTCAGATCATGGTATAAAAAAGGACATGGAAGCCAAAGCTGTCAGGTACAAACTCTGAAAGTTGATTCCCAAGTCAACTTTTTCTAAAGTCAACTTTTTTTTCTAAAAAAAAAAAAAAAATTGCTTTCCAAATCCAGATTTGTTATAATTTGGAACAGTATTTCAGGGTATAAGAAATGTACTGTGTAGTGTTCCTGTTTGCTAAATGAGAAAAATCTTTACTTTTATTTGGTTTGTACCTTTTCTTACCAGAAGCTAAAAGAAGGGAAGCTTTCTGTGCACACATTCCCAGGGCCACCTTATTTTTAGTGTATATTTCAGCCAGGTGCAAATCATATTTAATGGCATTTTTAGAATATTTTTTTTCTCTCATGCAAACATTTTTATGGCATTCCATGTGTTCTAGATAGAGAACTTTCAAAGATCCTGTGATAATTAGAAAATCCCTCTATATGCATGAAAAAGCACAACCTCAAAACCTTTGAATGAGAAAATATTTTAATGATCTTTAATTTTATCTATTAACTTCCATTTCCACAATGAGTTGTATTTTTCCCTAGCAAAAAGTTTGCTGATATTTTTAAAAGACAAATTATGATGATAGCAATAATAATAATAATAATAATAATAATAATAATAATAATAATAATAATAATAATAATAATAATAATAATAATAATAATAATAATAATACAGTTT